>JAVJIF010002026.1:0-75000 GCA_038442645.1 Agave tequilana | reverse complement strand
GTCCATTTTTAAGATTATTTTTTTAGAACTCTGCGGCTGATGTCGTAGTGTTGCCGTCCGTTTTCTCATTTTTGGGGGTCTGGTCGCAGTATGTTCTAATAAGTTAGTCTAATAGGATACTGCGACCCTGGTCGCAGTATGAAGAAACAAAGGCCCCTTCATGGTAAATTATTTGTGTTAGTTAGAGAATTGCGAGCTCTGTCGCAGTGTAATTAACAGTGCGACCTTGGTCGTAGTGTTTTATAATTTATTAAAGACTGTTGCGACCAAGGTTTTCTTATTTCCATTCTATAGATGTAACAAAGTGAGTGACTTAGGTCGCAGTGATATTAAAAACAAATAATGAGTTCAGATCGCTGTCGTAGTTAATGTATTATATTCCAGATCGTACTGCGATCATAGTCGCATTGCCCAATTGGGAACTGCAGAGTTTTTATGTACATAACGATATATGTTTTAAATTTTGTTAAAATAATTAATTTACGAAAAGTCAACATAATCGTCCAGATATTTTTCTACCCTAAGAAATTAAAATAATAATAGTCTTGCCATATTCATAACAAAAAATAACTGATTCTCAAAATATATTAATTTTTAACCGGTTTTCGAAAACTGAACAGTCACCTGGAAAGTATACACTTTTTAGAAAAAGGCAGATAATAAATTTACGTCATGTTTACGTCGTTTGAGAGCATAAACCTATTGGAATTCCTGGATTCTTTATATATTAAGGGTATCCATTGGAGGATAACATACAAGCTAAATTACATTTCTGAAATTCGCTTCTGTCAAAAATCTGAAAAAGATTCAAAAATTCTTCTCCACCATCTTCACCAAAAGAAGCCGACCATCTTCACCAAAAAGAAGCCATTCATCTAATGATGATTGGATGTATAGTTCTGATACGTTCTTTCGCTACGGGTCAGAGGATGAGCTTGATACAGACGAATCGTTCTGAGAGTTCATGGATGAACTGAAATACCGCTATGAAGAGAAAGAAAACGAAGAATAGAGTGACGGTAATGAGGAAGAGGAGGAACGGAAGACGAGCACTGTCATAATATGGATGACGAATCTGATTATGGTGTTGATGAGGACGACTAGTTAGTACTTTTAAATATGTATTTTGTTTTAGGAAATTTAAGCCTTTTTTGTAATACCATTTATGTTAATTATAATTTTTTTTATAATTTTAGTGTACTGGTGGCACTTTTTCACTAATTTAACTCTTATGGTTGTTGGAACATGGAACTATGGTGGCAAATTTTAATGGGCTATGTCGAATTTACATGTCAAGAATGTGATCCAAGCACAGAAATATTAAAATTACATAAAATGTGATACACTGCAACTAATGTCGCAGTCACAAAAAAAATAATATCAGCGACTGAAGATAAATAAATGGCTAATTTAAGAATATAATCTTAACTGCGACCAAGGTCACAATGTAAAATTGAAAAGGTCCAATTTTCACAATATAAAATTTAATTACAACTATATCTCAATATATTAAACTGGTAACATAATTAAAAAACTTAATGTAATAATTTATTGAGAACTTGAGAATTAAACAATCCAACTTTCCCGTGAAATATAAACTGCGGCTCTGGTCACAGTTATTAAAATACACTCCTCATTCTGTAAGTGCTATAGATTGCGATGTCAAATATAGTCAAATATGAATTGCGACCCTGGTCGCAGTCTATGTTCAGTGAACTAAAATATAACATATAATGTGAATAATAACTGTGACCAAGGTCGCAGATGTAAAGAAATCTGTAACTTTTAAATAAAAGATTGCGACTGTCGTCACAGTTCTCAGTATGGCCAGGTTTTTAAAAAAATGTGAATAATAACTGTGAAAATTTGTCATTAATATATACTGCGACCTTAAGTCGCAGTTCTTAAAATTTAGTATATTAAAAAAAATAATTGAAAATCACACGTCTGAACTATAATAAATAGGACTACAACTAAGGTCGCAGTTGTAAAGATAGTTTTGACTGCTGGAAAAATGGTTTTAATACATACTGCGACCGTGGTCACAGTTCTTACAATTTAGTGTATTAAATCAAATAAGTGCGACTGAGATCGCAGTTAACAAAATTGTGAAATTGTTTCTGAAAAAAGACTTTAGTAAAAGTGATTATATTGTTCTGTAAAATGAAATCTAGGTCGCAGTTCTATATACGTTACACAAATTTTTTTACAAATAAGAAATTGCAGGGAAAAAAAGATAAAATAAAAACCTCTTGATCAACATTCAAGATCTCAACCCTTCAATACTTTCTATATTCTGTGAGGAAGTTGAACAAGATGATATATGATTCATATTTAAATCGGGAGAAAGAGATCAGGGACGATGACGACCTAAATTGGCAGGAGAAGTGTTCTGCTCCGCCGTCGACATTAAAATAAAAAAGGAGATTTAGGTCTGCAAAGTAAAAAAAAAAAAAACCTGATCCAGATCCCTCTTTTTTTAGAAAAACTTTTTGACAGTAAAACTCAAACCTAGATCTGACAACGCGCGAAAAAAGAAATAGGGGAAAATAATAATAAACAATAACAGAGCAACTATCTTTTATCGCGGGGCATTTAGTAATTTCACATGTTTCAATAGGCGGGCTGCAACTTATTGATGTGGCTAAAAAGTGCCACGTCACCGCAGGCTGAGAGAAACTCTCAGCTGTCGGCTGATATACATATTTCTGTGTGATATACATATTTCTGTGTGTGTGTGTATATGAATATATATATATATATATATATATATATATATATATATATATATATATATATATATATATATAGACTTGTGCCATTCCAAAAGGATTTGAGCTCAAAATACAACCCTCCAACATTCGAATACAAGATCCACTCCGTTGAAGTTTATCTATATTATTTTAAGTATCTATAAACTAAAAATCAAGTATTTTCAATACTTTTTTACCATCCATCAAGCGGCTCAAAATGGACGGGCGAAAGTAGTGAGTTGGTTAGATCTTTGTCTTTAGACATACAAATTCTCGATCCGGCCATTTGATTATGATAAAAATATTTTAAAACCCTTACAAATCAATTTTTTTAGGTTTCAAATATTTTACACTGTTAAACTAATCAACTCACTATTTAGGCTGTCCTTTTTTTCCTTACTTGATGCATAGGCAAAAAGTATTCAAAACACTGGATTTTTTATTTATAGATACTTGAAATAATATAGATCAACTTCAACAGAGTGGATCTTGTATTCGAATTAGATCAACTTCAACAGAGTGGATCTTGTATTCGAATGTCGGATGATGGTATTTGAGTGGGAAGGATTCGGCCGCAAATCCTTTTGGAAGGACACAAGTCTCTCTCTCTCTCTCTCTCTCTCTATATATATATATATATATATATATATATATATATATATATATATATATATATATGAGAAAAATGTATATCAGCCCGCGGGCTGAGAGAACTCTCTCAGCTTGCGCTGACGTGGCTCAATTTTGCACCCCACTAACTTGCGGCCCGCTTATCGAAAGAAGTTAAATTACCAAATACCCCTTATGAAAAGCTACTTTTTCGGTAAAAGACAGTGAATGCTGCTTCTTTAATTTTTTTTATCTGATTTGATATTTAATGATTTTTAATATAGTCGCAGTACTTATGAGAACTGCTACCACGGTCGCAGTCTTTTCTAAGGACTGCTATCAAGGTCGCAGTCTTTTTCTGAGGACTGCTACCAAGGTCGCAGTGTTTTTATGAGAACTGCTACCACGGTCGCAGTCTTTTCTAAGGACTGCTACCAAGGTCGCAGTCTTTTTCTGAGGACTGCTATCATGGTCGCAGTGTTTTTATGAGAACTGCTACCACGGTCGCAGTCTTTTCTAAGGACTGCTACCATGGTCGCAGTCTTTTTCTGAGGACTGCTACCAAGGTCTGCTACCACAGTCTTTTCTAAGGACTGCTACCATGGTCGCAGTCTTTTTCTGAGGACTGCTACCAAGGTCGCAGTCTTTTTCTGAGGACTGCTACCAAGGTCGCAGTCTTTTTCTGAGGACTGCTACCAAGGTCGGTAAAAAGTTGTGAGGGAGGGTATTTTTGGAAATTACAATGTTGAGGTGACTGGCATTAAATTGGGCGAGATTTTACAGGATTTTGCCCGCCAAAATTATTACAGATGTGGGGCGGTGATGTTGCCACGCCCGCAGGCTGAGAAAACTCTCTCAACCCGCGGGCTGAGGTACAGTAAGCCCTATATATATATATATATATATATATACACACACACACACACACACACACACACACACACACACACACACACACACACACACACACACCATCTCAAAGCTCCATTTCTACTCCGCATACTATCTTTTATTTCAAGTATATTGGTTCATTTCGCCATCTACCTTCATGATGTGACAAAAGTAGCAACAATGTTTTTGAGATTTGTGTACCCTCAATTCAGTGATGCTTTTTATGTTTAGCTAATCCATGCACAATATGTTGATTCAAGTGATCCCAAAATTTTTTCAGAACTTCAATTAGTACTTGACGACTTGTTGCCCAGGCTCATTGACCAACAGCATATCATCTACTAATAGAAATCCATCTTGCACACTTCCCTTTATCAGTGTCTCCCTCATGATGGAGGCCTACTTCCAATATCTAATTCTTATGAAAAAGACTGAAAGTACCTGCTTTCTTATATACACATCTTTAAGATACTTTTGCCACATTTGATAAATTTCTTCAAACATCCATGTTATGGGATGCTAACTTGCTTCACTTTCTTATCGGGACCAAAAGTCACCCAACACTGGTATATCACTTTGTTTTTTGCTTGAAACGCATAAGCCTGAATTTTCATTGGATTATCAACCTATCAGTGATGGTAAACCTAAATTAGATAGACATTTTTGGAACAGAGCTGCAAGCACAGGGATAATATTTAGATAACTGTTCCATTCATAGCATGTTCTTTGCAGGTTTCATCGTGATACTTACGGGTGCTATATTCTTTTTCTCCCTTTGTCAGGACCAGCCTGTTTTCAGTTCAAATGTGAAGGACAGGAAGATCACTTCAGATAATAAAGTCCAAGGAGATTTAAGTGCCCCCATGGTGGTACATGTATCAAGGCCAAAGGAGATTGAACGGAAAAGGAGAGAT
This sequence comes from Agave tequilana, assembly GCA_038442645.1. Lineage (NCBI taxonomy): Eukaryota > Viridiplantae > Streptophyta > Magnoliopsida > Asparagales > Asparagaceae > Agave > Agave tequilana. Next base: position 69,833 of record JAVJIF010002026.1, on the reverse strand, counting down.
CTTCCAATAATTATGATGGAGCAGGAGATAATGGAAGCTATAAACGAGCATTCAATTGTAATTTTATGTGGAGAAACAGGATGCGGTAAAACTACACAAGTTCCTCAGGTGTTCTTCTATTGTTTGCTTTCTTCCATATGGTTAAAACTCTAGGTTGTATAATGGCATCTCTTAACAATTCTCTTCTCCTTTGTAATTTCTGCTTTCTTTTTCGTGATGCAGTTCTTATATGAAGCCGGCTTTGGGTCTAAAAATTGTAACCTCAGAAGAGGAATGATTGGTGTTACACAACCACGGCGTGTTGCTGTTCTTGCCACTGCCAAGAGAGTGTCCTTTGAATTAGGCCTCCGTCTTGGAAGGAGATTGGTTTTCAAATTAGGCATGATAAAAGGATAGGAGATAGTTGCTCCATCAAGTTCATGACTGATGGCATTTTACTTCGAGAAGTCCAGGTTATTTTACTGATATTTTGGCTTGCATCTTTCTTTATTTGAAATACTCTCTCCTGAGTGTGCTTCTCAGTTGTATCCTCCAATTGATTGGCTAATTCTCAGAGATGCAGGAAGTCCGGGAACTGTCTTTTGTATATCAAATTTTATACACGCATATGCAAACAAAATACAAATTTTCTCTCAACTTTTAACTGTTCTGGCAAATGACCTTTGATATTTTTGGTGCAGAGCGATTTCTTACTGACACGTTACTCTGTAATTATTCTGGATGAGGTCCATGAGAGAAGTTTGAATACAGATATACTTGTTGGAATGCTCTCTCGGGTTATAAAACTTCGCCAGGTTAGAACCATATAACTCTACTTATTATGTTTTTATAACAGCAGATAACATTTTTCTCTTAATTAACAATTAATGTTTGTGGCAGAAATTATATTTAGAGCAGCAGGAGCAAATACTTTCAGGTGTGAAAATTGATCCTGAAAAGAAGATCACTCAATTAAAGCTTGTACTTATGAGTGCTACACTTAGAGTTGAAGATTTCATTTCAGATAGGAAATTATTTCAGGAGACCCCACCGGTTCTAGAAGTTCCAGTGAGACAATTTCCCGTTACAATTCACTTCTCAAAGAAGACACATGAGGATTATTTAGGTCAAGCTTATAAGAAGGTAAGGTTGATCCACAAGAGGCTCCCACCTGGTGGCATACTGGTGTTTGTCACTGGACAAAGGGAAGTGGAAGTTCTTTGTAAGAAGCTACGTAAAGCATCTAAGCAATTTTTTGCAAATAATTCTATGAAGAAAACAGACAATGAGATGACTGCCAACTCGGCCATGGACATGAAGGACATCAATGAAGCATTTGAAATAAGCAGCAAGTCTCCTGATCAACACACTGACAGGTTTAGCTCTTTTGAGGAAGATGACTACTATCCAGATGTGGATTCGGATTCCGATTCCTCTTACTCAGAGACAGAGAGTGATTTTGAAGATGATACTGAAGGAACCTCAGAGAAGGCTGATTTGACGCTAGATCTTTTAAGAGATTCTGTGAGTCTTTCTTCTTGAAGTCCTCTTTTGAAGCTTTAGCTGGGGAACCATGCAACCAAAATTCCAAGGAGGAACCAAGTCTACTTACTCATCCCGAGAAAGAATCAACTCCGTCTGGTCCTCCCACTACAGAAAAACAAGCAGAAACTACTACTACTGGTCCTTTGTATGTCTTGCCCCTTTATGCAATGCTACCTGCTTCTTCCCAGCTTCGGGTATTTGACGAGGTACCTGAAGGAGAAAGACTTGTAGTGGTTGCTACTAATGTGGCTGAGACTTCTCTGACAATCCCAGGGATAAAATACGTGGTTGACACTGGAAAAGAGAAGGTCAAGCATTATAACTTTTCCAATGGGATGGAAACATATGAAGTCCAGTGGATAAGCAAAGCATCGGCAGCTCAACGTTCAGGAAGAGCTGGAAGAACTGGACCTGGCCACTGTTATCGCCTTTATTCATCTGCAGCCTTCAGTAAAGATGATCTATTTCCAGAGTTTTCTTGCCCTGAGATCTCTAAGATTCCTGTTGATGGCGTTGTCCTTCTAATGAAGTCCATGGGCATTGATAAGGTGATAAAACCTACGAGGACCTTTTCTTGAGTTCTTCTGTTCTTTTCTTTTTTTCTCTCTCCCTCCTTATAACTCTTTCTTTCGCAAATGTACCATCTAAAAGTTTGGCTTTCTGCATATTCCCCTCTAGTTGCTATATGCACATGCATGTATAGAGCTTAAAATTTCTTTTTGACACCCTCCAATTTGTTGATAATGGGCATTAGTAAATGTGGAAAATTTTATGGTGATGATAGAAAGATGAAAATGTTGGCAATGAGGATGCAAATTTCATGAATGCCCTTCTGCAACCATTAAATTTTCTAACCTAGCATGGCAGGTTAAAGAGTCATTTCTCAAGTTGCTTAGCATCTAACATCAACTAGGATATGTATTTGATAAATCTGGACAGATGCAAATGTTAGGGGCATGCACACACATGTTTGTTAATTTTTCTCGCAAGTCTTTTTTCTTTAAATAACATGACTTCCAATTCATACATATTGTAGGTTGCAAATTTCCATTTCCAACTCCTCCGGAGACCACGGTTTTGGTTGAGGCAGAACATTGCTTAAAGGCTCTTGAGGCACTCGATGCCCAAGGCAAGCTTACACCAATTGGAAGAGCAATGTCACAATACCCTATGAGTCCTCGTCACTCCCGAATGCTTCTCACAATAATTCAAATTATGAGGAATCAGCGAGGCTATGCCCGAGCAAATCTAGTGTTGGGATATGCCATTGCCACAGTATCAGCTTTAAGCTATCCAAATCCTTTTAATATGCAGTTTGATCTTAACCATGGCAGCTCAGATTGTTTAAACCAAGAAGAAGATTTGCAGGTCCTAGAGTCAAAGCAGAGGTTGAAGAAGGCAAAAGCCATGGCGAAAGAGGCCCGTGCAAGGTTCTGTAATCCTAGCAGCGATGCATTAACTTTTGCCTATGCTTTGCAGTTGTTTGAGCTTGCCGAAAACCCTTTGAGTTCTGCCAAAAACATTCTCTTCACTTGAAGACAATGGAAGATATGTCTAAGCTAAGGAAACAACTGCTACAGCTTATCTTTTATCAGAGCAAGTTCTCTGAGGAATTCAGGTGGGATCATGGAAGTGCTGAGGAGGTGGAACTGACTTGGAGGGTCAGCTCCACTAAGCATCCATTACTAATGAATGAAGAAGAGTTATTAGGTCAAGCTATATGTGCTGGTTGGGTCGATAGAGTTGCCAAGCGTGTTCGAAAGGTTTCAGAATCATCAGATAATGATCAGAAAGTGCGAGCTGTTCGGTACCAGTCATGTGCTTTGAGCGATACTATTTATCTTCATCGCTGGTCTTCTGTGTCACAGTCTGCACCAGAGTTTGTAGTCTACACCGAGCTTCTTCAAACAAATAGGCCTTATATGCATGGAGCAACAAGTGTGAAAGCAGATTGGCTTGTCAAATATGCTAGTTCTCTCTGCACTTTCTCTGCGCCACTTACTGATCCAAAACCATACTATCAACCTCTAAGTGATGAAGTGTTGTGTTGGGTTAGCCCAGTCTTTGGCCGACATAACTGGCAGCTTCCTTTGCATTGTCTGCCGGTTAAGAATGATGTATCTCGGGTGTCTGTGTTTGCTTGTGCATTGCTTGAAGGTCATGTCCTGCCATGCATGAGAATGGCACAAAAGTTCTTGGCTATGCCACCTTCAAGCGTGTTGAGGCCTGAAGCACATGGCCAGAGAAGAGTTGGGGACCTGTTAAATGTATTACAGACCGGGCGAAGAAGAATTTGTAGTCGCGCAATGTTGAGGGACGCCTGGAACGAGAATCCTCGGAAGTTATATTCAGAGATTAAGAATGGTTTCAAGAGAGATTTCATGCCCAGTTTGAGGAGATATGGGAACAAATGCATCGTGAAGTTATTCTTGAAGGACATGAACTTTTCCCGAAAAGGACAAGGAAGAAAGAAAAAGTTCAAATGATAGAAAATTTTGTTTGAGAGTTCTGGGATTCATGTTACCGATGCAGCAATTTCCTGCAACCATTTGATATGGTTATGACATCAATTGACAATTATTGTGTTTTCAGAGCAAAGATTTATTTCAGTTGAGAAACTCAAGTAATGACTGGGAATCTTTGTCAATCTAATGGCCTTAGTCCCAGCTACCAATCTTTTGGAATTTTCAGCTTCATTGATACCATCCTTTCCCGTTACAGCTTTTCTGAAATTTGCCAGTGGAAGGTTGAAGATGTTATAGAACTAGAATATGTTTGTTTTTATTTACGATTTTGCTGTTTCATAGTATTTGTAATTTAATAGGTCAATATGAAAATAGTTCGCATTTTTGTGTACAATAGAAGCTCATCTGATGTATTTGTGACTGATTCACATGATTTAAAAACTATCTACCAGTCTTAAAGTGACACTACCGCTATGCTCCTATCTGATTTGTCGGATTTGTCCTTTCCTGTTTTCCAAGCTTGCTTTCTCTGTGCCTGTACCCTTGGTCTGTTTTGGAATTTTGTTGGGGGCCATGTTTCGGAATTTTGTTGGCTGTCGTCGGTCCGACGATGGTGGGATGATGGTGCGTGCACTGATGGTGATGTGAGACGATAAGTTGTCTTGGAAATTGGATGACTCCTTTTTTTATATTTTATCCCTCATAAACTTTTCTGTTTTTTTGTTGTTGGCTTTCCCCCCTTTTCTGTGCAGATTGTAGAGATACAAGGATTCGTCGGGTTCCACGGTCAGCACAAGGTCTTGATTCTTGATCCCTCTATTGATCTAAATTTCATTTCTGACTTTTCTCTTTATTCTTTCATTGTTTATTTCTATTTTTTTAAATTCTCTCTTCTTTACTGCATATTGGAATGGATCGAGTTCATGGAATCAGCGGGCTTAACTCTTGAAGAATCCCTGTCTCCATGTGCTCGGTGAGGGATTGCCTCCGATCTTCATGGCACTTGAGGTCCACGCTAAATTGATCCCCTTGGTACTCGGAATGGCACGGCATTTGGGGAAGTACATGGCGACGGTGATCGCAGATCATGGTTCACAGTCGCGGTCTCGGCCGCCGACTCGGCGGGCATTGAGACGGATCGGTCTCGGCGACTCGAATCGGTGTCGGGCGATATGTGCAAAACGCTACATATAAAGCTCAAAAATTTTGAAAAAATCATGACAAATCTTAAAAAATGTAGATATCCACATTCATATATCACATGTCCAAAATATATCACCTAGCACACTAAACATAAAGCGAAAGCATAAATACACGCGTCGTCGGTAGAAGCATATCAAAATACATGAACAATATAGTAAATTGTACAAACTACATTCATAAATATATGCTAATATAGTTATTTCCACATTGAATTGCGATGAGGCACAAAATCATCATCATAATGCCGAGTCGACCGAGTCAACTCCGATTCTCGGCCGAGTCAGTCTCCTCTGAGTTGAGTCGACCGACTCGTGACTCGGACTCGTCTCGGAGCGGGCCGAGACGGATACGACTCGGCCAACTCGTCTCCGACTCGGCTGAGTCTTTGAACCGTGCCGCAGATGGATGGGAATGAGTAGGGGTGAGCATCGGTCGGTTCGGTTCGGTTTTTGCTAATTTTTGCAAAACCGAACCGAACCGATTAGACTTAGCAACCGAACCGAACCGAACCGACTCAGTTCGGTTCGGTTTTTCGGTTTTTTCGGTTAGGCCAATATTTTCTCATCATTTCTTACATTTTTTAATCACCATTATATTATTATCCTTTAATATTCTAATCTCACATATTCAATACCCAAATTAGAAATAAGAAAAAGACCCTAACCTTAATGTGAATTAAAAATTTCATATTCTAAAACTTTTACGCTATTTTTGGGCTCTTATATCAAAACTCACATAATTATTACTAACTTTTAATGGAAAGAATGAAAAAAAAGAACTATATTAATATAAATATTATTCTTAATTGTGATGGTGTACTTAACATAACTTTCACATATTCAACATAAAAAAGATGGTATTGCTAGAAGTAATGAGATAAGTTTTCACCAATTTTTTTTATGAACTATATGATTCACTAAATTGAATTTGGGTGGGGTGATATATAGGGTAAGAGATTCGGTTCGGTTCGGTCGAGTTCGGTTTTTGAAACACAAAACCGAAACCGAACCGAACTAGAGCGGTTCGGTTCGGTTCGGGTTCGGGTTTCGATTTTTGGTCGGTTATTTCGGTTATAACCGAACTCTGCTCACCCTAGGAATGAGGGGATTGTCAGACGTCAGAGGGCATAGGTGTTGAATATTGGATATCCAATCAGTGTAAGATTATTTTTTGTTTTGAATATTGGATATCTAATCAGTGTAAGATTATTTTTTTTCCCCTTTTGATTCGTTCTGCAATCGGTTTGAACTGATGATTATCAAACTTTTTTCTGGTCTAAACTAACCTCTTCTTTGTTTATTTCCTGATCCGCCCGAATATTTCAAAGAATGTTGTATGGAATCTTCACCGCCAAGGGGAAGAAGTTGCCTTTTGCACCAAGAACACGGTAGCTTGCAAATCCGTCAATGGTGAGAATCACATTGCTGTGTGCAGGTGAACTGTTCAGAATATTAGATATGCTTGTGCTTTTGAGATGATGTTGATATGGAATCCTGTAAATAAACCATCATCCAAAATAAAATTCGCTGCAAAGTGAAACTATAGGAAACAACATGAAACATCTTTTCCTTGTAGATAGAAAAGGTATTTGCATGTGTTTTGATTTGTTTTGGATACCAAATTGTAACTGGTAATACTAGCAAAGATGAGCTGTGCAACTCAAATCATAGAAATTTTGGATATCCTGGGAGTAGAGAGAGCATAAGTTTCTATTGTCTGACTTGAAATGCAAAACAAATAGTTGTTGTGTTTCTGCTATGCTTGCAATTGGCCAATTTATACCACCTTTGCTAAAAGTTTGCTTTCATGGTTTGAAATATCAGCCAATTCCGACATGAATCGGCCAATTTGTATTGGAATCGGCCAACCCAGAAACATAATTGGACATACAAAATTGGAGCAGGTTAGATCGGCATGGAATCGCCGATATAAACATAATACCAGTTTGTATCGGCCGGTACGATTGTTGGCCCAGCCCATCACTTTAGTTTTGATGATGATTAACTCATATAGTTATAATACTAATGATTTTGTGATGTTTTAATTTCAGCTTTAATCAAGATCATGATTTTAGTGTTGAACTTTAACAATGAACTTAAAGTCAAGTTTTGAAGTTAACTAGTGTTGATTCAAGAGCTAAAACGTAAAGATCATACTTAACACTCAAGAAAGAGTCAAGCTCTAAGAATCAAGTTTGGATTAAATTAAGACGAGGAAGAAGATCAAGAAGAAGACTTGAGTTCTCATATTTGTAAGGTTGTTTAGATTTTTGTAAAGTTTAGATTAGAATTGATTGTTCAAGCTTACACACTCACTAAAGTTTGATATTGGTTTTCAAGATCAAAATTTTCAGTTTTGAGTTTGTGCTTTATACAAAATGATTTTGAATTTTTTTCAACTTGTTTTATGTTTTGATTTTATAAAATCAGTTTTTATATTTTCAAAATGAATTTGAAAATACAAAGAAAGTTAAAATGTTTGTAATATGTGATGATTTTTTATCACACATATTTATGAATAATAGAAATATAAGAACTTATTTTTGTAGAATTTATGAGAATTTATTTGGATTTTAAAAGATTTTTAAAATATAAAAGAAAAGTTTTTTTGGCTGAAATCAGTCGACCGCCCACTGTGCAGTGCAGAAACAGTGTTCTAGTCGTAGACCCAGCAGTCGATCGCATGTGCATAGACGTGCACATGTGCATGTGCACTGGGACCGGTCGACCGCTAGCTACAGCTCTTGAGCAGGCTCAAGTCAGTCGACTGCCAGTGCAAATTGAGCATTGAGCTCAGTTGGCTCGTTCTGGTCGGTCGACCGAGCTCAACGACTCTTTTCTGGAGCCATTGTCGGTCAACCTCCAGGTCAACCGCCAGAGGTGTAGGATGCCTTTAACGACTAGTTTTCTATTTTGTGTTTTTTTATTTTATTCTCAAACTGTTATTTCTTACTTATTATTGGTTTAATTAGTGTTTTAATGATTGGGATTAATCTCTAATGGTTTTAATCATCTTCTATAATTAGAGCTTATTTGTAGAGAGTTTCTAATAAGTTTTGGGAAGTTTTGAAAAATTAAGAAAACAAGTTTTGAAACAGAAGTTTATTGTGCTACCAATATTCATATCTTCAAGAGAGTTTTCCTAATAGTTTTTCTTGAGCCATCAACTTTCAAATCATTAGTTTTCTCACACAAACTTGAGCCATTGACTTCTATATCTATATTATAGGAATCATTATAGTGAGAATTTTGTTTGTGGTCAAGGAGTTGATCACCACGTGTTTCAATCTTTGTATTTGAGTGTTTGGAAGTTGCGGCATCGAGGCGAGCTTGCGGGTTCGTGTATTGGGTTCTTGTGGGAACGAGTGAGGGATTTGCAGGTCCAAGAGTTCTTGAGGGAACTTATAGCATTGGGTGATCTTGCGGGATCGTGCATAGTGAAAATTCTTCATTGCTGTAAAGGCGGAGACGTAGAGTTAGTTGCTCGAACTTCGAAATAAATCTCCCGTGTTTGCGATTGCTCCTCTCTCAACTCAACTTTACTCACTCTTGTTTATATCTTGCATGCTCGTACTTATCATTATATGTTTGTGAGGAGAAGTTCAGTGCCCTTCACTGGGTATCCAGCTTCATTTCTTGGTTATCATTTGTGTGTTGAGTTTTGTTAGTTTATGTTTTTCAACTTTCGCATTTGATTAGCTCATCACCTATTTATCCTCTGTAAGTAATTTCAATAGGTATCAGAGCGGGTGACCCGCTCTTAATTATTGGTTTAACTACCATGGAGCGATCCTCATTTTTGCTAATCACATTCTTGTTTACACACAATTATGGATTTTCTTGGTCCACCTATGTTTGATATTCTTAAATTTCAAATTTGGAAGATTAAGATGAGTATATATCTTAAATCTATCGGAATAAATATTTATCTTGCTATAACTAAAGAAATAAATGTTGGGAATGACAATTTTTTTGTGGCAAATGCAAAAGATACATATGCCTTGATGCAAACTCTAGACAATGTATATTTTTCTACAGGTTTCTAATTGTGGTTTCGCTTTTGTAGTTTGAAATACATTGATCTCTCTTAGCGAACAAACTTCAAATGACAAGGAGAGAGACTCGGAAGAAGAAAGTGATACTTCCGACAGTGCTTCATGGTCTAAGGGGATGACCCCCTTGAGGTAAACTCGAAATCCAATTTTGATCAAAATGAATATATCATATGATGAGCTTGCCATATTTTGTTAAGAACTACTTGAAAAATATGAATTGTTGAAAGTAAAAATATGAAATTTTGAAGAAAGAAAATAATTTTTGTCTTCGAACTTGACATTGTTTTAAGAGAGAAAGAAATGATTTTAAAGGAAAATAATTCTTTGAAAAACAATATTGATTTGATTTTAAAGAAAAAAGATTCTTTGAAAAATCAATTGAATTTTATTTTAAAAGAAATAGAGGATTTGCCCATTTCTTTTGACAAAGTGAAAAATAATTTTGATTCCCGCATCTGCATTTCAATGCTAATATTGCTTTTTCTCTATTAGAAAAAAAATGAGATTTCTGTTTTGAAGAATAAAATTGATTATTTAGGCTCAACCTTTAGCCAATGTGCTTTTATAATAGATTGAAATCTATATTTCACAGTTTCTCTCATGTCATGTACAAAAAAATTAAAAACATATTCCACACATGCATGCACATACTTCACGGTATACACATACACATAATGTTCTTAAGTATGCCCATCCATGTGTATACTTGTCCACATTGTGGCTGCAAAGGTCATCTTGCAAAATTTGATTTTGATAGAGTAAATTTTGTAATTAAAATGTTTGAATTCGTAAGAGCACTAACTCCCAAAGACTAAAGAAAGTATGTGTACCAAAAAGCGTACCTATTTTATTGGATGTAGGTGTGCTATCTCTCAAGATGTGAGAGAGTTTGGTGCCTTGGTGATGAATGCATGAGGAGCTTGATGGACAAATCATTTAGTGCATCACTATCAAGGAGTTAAGGTAGGAAGACCACTTTGGTTTGGAGAAATGAAGTTAGTCTTTATCAGTATCAGTAACTATCTCTATCATCTCATTTTTAGTTTAATTATGCTTTGATTTTCTTTTGTTTATAAGCATATGTTGTTTGGAATATATATATACACATTTTGATTGAATGTTTAAATGCAAATTTTGTGAAAACTTATGATATACTTGTATAGATTTTGAGATACACTATTAATTTTTGTGCCAAACTTGATTCATATCTTGTGTACTCAATTCCAAAGTTTTTCTAGGTTTGATGATTCTTGCATTTGTACATGTATTCTTTTGAAAATAACTTGTTTTTAATTGATATAGTTTTTGAATCAAATTCAAACTATTTTTCACATGGTAGTATTTTCAAATTATTTTTCAACTATTTCCAAATAGTCTTCTTTGAAAATATCTACTTTTAGTTGGCAGTTGATTGGGTGATCATGCATTGTATAAAATATTTGACTATTTTTTTGACATTGCATGTTAGGTTGGTGATAGCAAATGAGTATAAACATAATTTACATGATATTAAATTTTTGTGTACTCATTTATGTTTATTTATATATGTATGTGTCAAATTTCAAGTGGTATTAAATTACAATTGATATACATACATATATTGATTGTGCATGTTTAACAATATTCATACATATTTTATAGCATAATTATCACATGCTAAACTTGATTTTGTTTCAATACTTATGCACTTGTTTTTTTAGTGTTCTAAAAAGGGGAAGAATTTTTTTAAATGATTTTGTTTTTACTTTTTTTTAAAAGAGAGAAATTTGAATTGTTTTGATTTTAATATTCAATTTGTATCTATATCCTCAAAATTATTTTGTTAGCATCACATGTATTTACACTGCAAACTTAATCGTTTTGTTTTCAATTGGTATATCAATTGGATATTTAAAATTTTATTTTTGATATGTTATTGCCTATATGCAAAGGGGCTCTTAATAGCCCTCTATGTATAGATTTGTGATGAATATATTATGTAAAGAAGAGCTTAACATCTCTTCTTTATGTAATACACGTGTAAATGAGGCTTAACATCTCCGTCTATACATTATATATTATGCTTATATGTTAGGGCATGATCATCTCTTCTCCATGTAATGCATTGTATATACAGAGGGAGTTAACTTTATGTCTCTCATCATCATAAATTTATATCGCATATAATTTTGCTTTATTTTCTTTATTGCTTTTTGATGAAGTGAAAAAGGGGGAGAGAAATTGAGTGTTTATATATGCATGTCTTATATTTTATGCATATATGTTTGCTTGTTTATGAGTATTTGTTTGATGTTTAGAGTTTTTATGGAATATCTTGTTGTTTATTAGCTATGCATGCGTTAAGAGGGGCTTTTATAATATTTTTCTATAATCCATACATATATAACTCCATAAGTTTTGTCATCATCAAAAAGGGAGAGATTGTTGGCCCAAAGGCCCATCACTCTAGTTTTGATGATGATTAACTCATGTAGTTATAGTGTTAATAATCTTTTGTTGTTTTAGTTTCAGGTTTAATCAAGATCATGGTTTTAGTGTTTAGCTTCAGCAATACACTCAAAAATCAAGTTTTGAAGCTAACTAGTGTTGATTCAAGCACTCAAGGAGTCAAAGCTCTAGGAATCAAGTTTGGATCAAGTTAAAATGAAAAAAGAAGATCAAGAAGAAGACTTGAGTTCTCATGTTTGTAAGGCTGTTTAGATTTTTGTAAAGTTTAAATTATAATTGATTCTCAAGCTTACATACATACACCAAAGTTTGATATTGGTTTTCAAAATCAAAAGTGTTAGTTTTGAGTTTGTGGTTTATACAAAATGATTTTGAATTTTGTTCAACTTGTTTTATGTTTAGATTTTATAAAATCAAGTTTCTATGTTTTCAAAATGAATTTGAAAATACAAAAAAAAAGTTCAAACATTTGTAATATATGATGATTTTTTATGACATATATTTGTGCCTAATAGTATTTATAAGAACTTATTTTTATAGAATTTATGGGAATTTATTTAGATTTTAAAAGATTTTTAAAATATAAAAGAAGTTTTGTTTTGCTGAAGTCGGTCGACCGCCCATTGTGCAATGCAGAATTGATGTTCTGACCGTTGACCCAGCGGTCAACCGCATGTGTACAGATGTGCACATGTGCATGTACTCTGGGACCTAGCGGTCGACCGCTGGTTGCAGCTCAATTGAGCAGGCCCAGATCAGTCGACTACCAGTGCAAACTAAGCACTGAGCTCAGTTGGCCTGTTCTGGTCGGTTGACTGCCCGATCTACCAAGGGCAACGGAACTTTTCTGGAGTCATTGCCGGTCGACCGCTAGAGGTGCAGAATGCCTTTAACGACTAGTTTTCTGTTTTGAATTCTGTTTTATTTTCAAACGGTTATTTCTTACTTTTTATAGGTTTAATCAGTGTTTTAATGACCAAGATTGATCTGAAATGATTATATCCCCTCTTATAAATAGAGCTCATTTCTAGGGAGTATCTAAAAAGTTTTGAAAAATTTTGAAAAATCAAGAAAACAAGTTTTGAAAAAGAAGTTTATTGTGCTACTAATTTTTATATCTTCACAACAGTGTTTTCTTGAGCCAGCAAATTTCAAATCTCTAGTTTTCTCACTCAAGCTTGAGCTAATCACTTCTATATCTATACTATAGGAACCTTTGTAGTGAGAATTTTGTTTGTGGTCAAAAAGTTTGATCACCAAGTGTTTTTGTGTCTGAGTGTTTGGAGGTTGTGGCTTCGAGGTGAGCTTGCGGGTTCGTGTATTGGGTTCTTACGGAAACAAGCGATGGACTTATGGATCCGAGAGTTCTTGAGGGAACTTGCAGCGATGGGTGATCTTGTGGGATCGTGCATAGTGTTAATTCTTCATTGCGGTGAAGGCGGGGATGTAGAGGAAGTTGCTCGAATCTTGAAACAAATCTCTTGTATTTGTGATTGCTCTTCTATCTCTCAATTCAACTTTGCTCACTCTTGTTTATATCTTGTATGTTCATACTTATCATTATATGCTTAATATTATTTTATATGCTTGCACTCATTTAAACTAAGAAAGCAATTAAATAGCTCTACTCTTATATAAGAGGAATTCTGAGGAGAAAGTTCAGAGTTATTCACCGAGTATCCGGCTTCATTTCTTGGTTATCATTTGTGTGTTGAGTTTTGTTAGTTGTTTTTAATTTTCGCATTTGATTAACATATCACATATTCACCCCCTCTTTAGGTGATTTTTATGGTCCATACGAACCTAAACGAAACTGATACGAGCGATATGACCCACATCTACTGCAATGACTTCTTCCCGAAGAGAGAGAGAGGTCAAGGGAGAAAGGACGCAGGGAGAGAGATCACAGTGAAGATCGTGAGAAGATTGAGGGGGTAGAGAGATGCGGAGAGAGGTCGTGAGAGAGAGAAGGATTTAATTATTTAAGTTTCATTTTAAATAGAATATTTGTCCCTCAAATTTCAGAAATATTAACCTTTGCTAATAACTATCAATCTTTTACTTCTTTTAAAATTAGAAAAACTCATCATATTCCAAATAAAGTTTATAATTATAATTTAATAGCCTAATTGATGGTTTAGTTACCATTTAAGTCTTTTGCCTCCACAATTTAAGTTGTTTCCTTTTCTTTCCTGTAACAAATTTAATCATCTAATAAAATATTACCTTTTTTGCTTTATTTTTTCTATAGAAGAAATGCTTGTTTTCATCTTTTGAAAAATGAAAAATAGAATAAATCATCGATCTTTCTCGCTTTCTTTTCTCTTCTTTATTTCAATTCTTTTTTACTTTCCAAGAATAAAATATTAACTAAAATTTCCAAGAATCTTTTTTTACTTAGCAAAACATAAAGTTTAAATTTAGAAAAATCATTATCCAATCAGTTAATTCACTTTTTCATGTAAATACTTTATGTATATATGTTTTATCTTTACACCAGCTACTGTGTTTTGTAAACTTTGTTGAAAGTGATTCAAATTCCATGAATTATTTAAAAAATATGTCAAAATGATACTAAATATCTAAAGAATTTTAAAAATATTTTAAGAGTTTTTTTTTCCATATCGACACAAAATCTTTAGTAATTCTGAATTCACCCCTCTAAATCTCTATATTTCCATTTCGACATCCCAAATCTTATAAGTTGGGGAAGCCCCCCTCCGTTAGTCACTCTGTTATATTTTTAAAGATTCTTGGAATATTTCTTTTTTAACTTCAGGTCTATTATAATCTCATCTAAACTGACCAAGATACCCCTTCACCTCTCTATTCTTACATTTCTTCTCACCAAACCCATTTCTCTCTCATTAAACCCAAATATTTAACTCTAATTAACAATTCCGAACCAATTACTCCCGATAGCTCCCTTTCCTCACCCGATCTCTCTACCCTCACCCTTCTTCACTCCAACTTTCCAACAATAGGGTTTTGGGGTGGGAAAGAGGGGAGAGAGTATAAGAGAGAAGGGTGAGAGAGTGAGAGTAAGAGTGAGAAATTACTGAGAGGAATGAGAAAGCACTGAAGTGAGAGACAAGAGGAAGTGATGGGGACAAATCTGCTTCTATTCATTTTCCTTGAAGGGTTTGGTACTTTGATCATCTCACCGTTAAAAAATATACGATAACTAATGTTGGGGTCCCCCCCCCAACTTATAAGATTTGGGGTGTCAAAATGGAAATATAAAAAATTGGAGGGTGAATATAAAATTAGCAAAGACTTTTGATGTCAATATGGGATAAAAAAACCTATTTTTATTTTTTTTTAATTTCTTTTGCTCGATACCGATATCACCGAGATGAAATGATGGAAATGGCCGATATGACTGATCCGACACCGAAAATTGTCGGTTGATTCCGATTCTATAAACCCTTAATGACGTTTCTTTTGGTTTCGGCACAATGACATGGATATGAAAGACCATTTCTATAAACAATATATATTTACTGAAGCAAATAATAAAATTAGCTAGACTTTCTATAAAGAGTATATTCTGTGAGTATTTATAAAACCCCCTTTTTTTTTCCGGGGGGGGGGGGGGGGGGGGGGGGGGGGGGGGGGGGGTGGTGATATTTTGCCCCCCTCTACATAGGGGAGGTGATGGGCAAAGGTAAAAAAAAAAAAAAAAAAAGAGGTGAAAACGAATATATTGTTTCAGTATTATATTTTCCTGAAACAAGCACGATTGACATGAAAATGCACAGGATATAAAGAGAGTCAAGTTAAAATTAGCTACCTGGATCTATAAGGATGCATTAGTTTGTGATCGAACTCTGCACTTCTGGAAAGTGCAGAGGTGGACGTGGATGATGTTTGTCCTGCCTTCAGCTTCCAGATTTGCATGGATATCAAATATGAAATTCCATTTTCTAAGTTTCTCTGGACACCATTGTTAGGTCTTCAGCAAATCCGTTCTTCTTATGGATCTCATGCCTTTGGTTAATAATACTCTATTCATTTTATAGCCAAAAGGAAATATAACGAACAATGCATTTAACAATAAAGTCTTCTACTGTACCTTCCAAATGTTCAACAGGATATGGCTGCATGGTAGGAGTGACTGTTTTACATTTGGATAAAAGAGAGGTACGAAAGTGCCATTCATTGTGTTTGTTGCATTAAATGTGTCTGTTGTTTATGTGTGTGTTTGCTCCTACGAGTATCCTTTGTTACGACAGAACTGGGTCCGTTAACATGGTATTGGACAGTCACTGGCGATCTTCAAGATTAAAGAAAGGCATTGGCAAGTAAGATCATTTGCATTACAGTCCTTCTAGCACTTCCTTATATAAGAGAGGTGCTTGAGGTTGCCAAGTTTGAAAACAAGATGAATGATGAGTAACTTTTTGATCTAAAGCGTAATTATGATGACCATAAATTTAGGTAAGCTTTCTTGGGTTTGTACCAAACCTGTAGTCTAGTGTTGTCTCTGAGACGCTGATATAAGCTGAGGGATATTTATTGAGAATTTTTGGAGCTGATTATGGAAACGTAGGTTAAGTTGTTAGTCCCAGTTGGTCGCCCAATATTTTTGCCCAAATTTTGCTTTATGATCAGTATGGTAAGGAGATGCTTTGCGTATTGTTCTTTGGTGTCAATCACATTCTTTTGTTGCAAAAGCTGACATGTCACCATGTTTACAATCTGTCCTAAGAGAGCAACTCAAAGCAGAAAGTATGCTTTTATGATGCTTGAGGGATCACCATCCAATTATACAGCACATAACTATTTTAAAACTATTTTTAGGCTTGGTTGATTACAATGTTCTAAAAAGCGGTTTCACTACGCGCTCGGTCCGGGAGCGTATAATGCTTAAACGGTTTTAAACGGTGATTAAACGGATTACACGTTTTATTATTATTTTAATATATAATAATATTATAATACTTAAAACATGCAAATCTGAATTCTATAAACTCTCAAAAATGCTTAAAAGATATAGAAAACATAATTTGAAAAATTAAATTACTAGTACTAAGAGAAATTTAAAAGTAATAATGTCAATCAATTCAAAGTACATCAATGTATCTCCACCTCCAACAACTATAGTTAAAAAAATACTTTTTAAATGAACAAATATATGTATTTCTTTCAAAAAGCAATACACCTCCAACAACTTTGGTTCATTGCTAAATGCAGCTGCAAGTAATGTGTAGCTCTATCCTTCTCACGCTTGAGGCACTCCTCAGCTTATTAAAAGAAACAAAGACCATTGACAAGAACCTGAGCAAAATACGTGCACGAGAGGGGGAGAGCTGACTAGAGGGAGGTCGTCATCGACGCTTTGCTGCTGACCAGAGAGCTGATTGCAGGGAGAGGTCTTTGTCGACATAGAGAGGGTCGCGGTGGGAGGATCAACCGCAAGGGGAGGTCGCCGTCGAAGGGAGAGGTCGTCACAAGAGGATCAATGCTTTGTGAACTTCTTCGTCATTATCGAACTTCGGGAGCCCTAATTCCCTAGGAGGATCATCACCGCTATGAGCTTTAGGAGCTTTAGATAAAATTAGGGCTTCAGGAGTTTTGTCGTCTCGTCGATGTGAGCATCGAGAGCTTCTTCGTGAGCTTCTTCGTGAGATTGGGAGCTTCATCGTCGCATGAGATCGAGGATGTGAATAAATTTAGAGCTCGCGAGCCTTAATTCTCCAACACGCGATATTTATATTCCAAATTATTAGATCGGGTTTGAGTTCAGTTAGCTTAATGGTTTCGAAATTTGAACCCATTTAGAAAACGATTGAATAACGTTTAAACGGACGCTAATTAATCACCGATTAGATGTTTAATCGTCGCTTAAGCGAATTAATCGCCTGGCTGAGTAATTCGACCGCTTTCTTCAAGTTCTGTTCGGTTTCAGGCCGAAAACGTTTAAACGGCCGATTAATCGAACGCTTAAACCTTTTTTAGAACACTGGTTGATTAAAAGTTATGTACATAATGCAAATCAATTTTCTTTTCTTTTTTAATATTTTTTTCTTAAGGGTCTTGCTGCTACTGGTGTTTATCTTAAATTATTGACACATCACTACATAAGTCAATAAAGTTTGCAATTGCACTTCTCCTTACCATAGAAGCCTTTCTTTTTACATCGCCGTTTGAATTTTTGACTTGATCTATAGTCGAATGAAATGAAAGTCATCTTTTGTAGCATGGAGATGTTATCAACAGCAAAGAACGTTAAAAATAATGGAAACCACAGCTCCCCTCACCTCAGCACGTATCTACTTGGATGCTTCCTCCGATACTGGACCACAGCTTCTCAGGTGAGGCTGTTGATGGGTCAGATGCAACAATTTGCGGCAACTCAACAATGAATGGATTGAACTCGACGAGGTTTACAGAGATGGTGAATCAGTTGGTGGTGAATTGACATCGGGGGTGGGAAGGGATGAGAGAATTTATGAGGTGGGGAGTGTGGAGGGATTGCCTGGCGTGATGGTCTAGGATGGCACAGTGTTGGAGGGCTCTGAATCAGAGTGGATGCAGAGATTGTCTGCAGAGTGCAAAGGGAAGTGTGGGTCAGTGCTTGCCGAAGGCTGAAGTATGCTGGTTGTGTTAGGTACCCAATGGACAGTTCTTATTTGGCCAACTCAGATAACAGCAGTTCTTCTTTAGGTAACAAGAGTTCTTGATTGTCTGCTCATCGACATAGAAAGAGTATAGATAGATTTAATCTTGATATATAACCATTATATTCTTTTATGATTTGAATAGAATTTTTAAGGTTACAGAATATTTTTTTAATGCAGCAACATGTATTAGTACGTATTTGGTTACCTCTGTTCATTTTGATTGAATCTTTTTGGTTCTCTGTTTCTTGATCCTTTCCTGATTGTCATGCTGTGGGTGATTGGAGGCAAGCTAATATGATCAACATCCAATAAAATGAATGGTGATTATCTGTTTTTCCCATTCTTTTCATGTATGTGGGTTAGAACTGATTCAATTTACGACAACACTTTCTATTTGGATTATTCAGTTCATTTGACTGAAAATGTTCCCTATTTTCATCAAAAACTAATTAGAGAATTCTATAGTTGGCGAAACACATAGTTAAGCTGATATATATATATATAATATATATATATATAATATATATATATATATATATATATATATATATATATATATATATAATATATATATATGATCTCATTGATGAATTTACTGTTTGAAGTTCTCTTTCATATTATTCCCTGATCTTCAAAGATCAATAGAACATTAGTAGCAATTTCTTTCAATGATTTGGTGCAGCTAGGCGGCAATTGGCTGTTGGTCTTGGATATGTTATTTTTTCACTGATAGTAGTTAGCTATCTCTGGATTTGAAAGAAAGGCTTCTACTAATTCAAATGAAGGTAATAAGAATACAACAGGAATCAAGCTGTCATTTTTATGAAGAAAATTTGATAAGACTTGCCTCTTTTGGAACCATTTTCCGATTTGATGACTCAGAAAATTCATATATGATATGTTTAAGTATATATGATATGTTTAAGTTGTCCAGACAAATTATACAAAATAGAAAGCTGGAGTTCAAACTTCATATCATCCATCCAACTGTAATGCTAGCAGCTAAGAGATGCACTTCACCTGATTATAACCACGTGAAGAAAATCTGAAGAGATTTCAAGGTGTGGGGTCAAAACAACTAGGAATAAGATAACCTACTCACTTTGTATTAAGAAAAGATACTCTATTTGGAGCAGGACTTGAGCATCTAGGTCTAAAGTGCTGTCATATCCAAGGTAATGTCCATATTGGATGTTTTGCCAGGTTCAAAACCATCAGCTCCCTCAAAAAAGTCTGTGTTTTTAGAACATGGTAACAACCAGGTGAAGAAAATCTGACTTCAAGGTGTGGGGTCAAAACAACTAGGAATAAGATAACCTACTCACTTTGTATAGTAAAGATACTCTGAAATCATTTGGAGCAGGACTTGAGCATCTAGGTCTAAAGAGCTCTCATATCCAAGGTAATGTCCATCTTGGATTTTTATCCAGGTTCAAAACCATCAGCTCCCTCAAAAAAGTGTGTGTTTTTATAACATGGTATTTCAACTGATGTAGACACCATAACCACCATCACTTATCAGATTAGTTATAGCCATCACTTGTCAGATTCTTGACAAAGGTTTCTAAAGCATTCTAAATCATTGATACTGTCATTCTATTTCTGGGTTGGGGATACTTTTAAGTGTCGCAAACCCCCAAAGTGTTCGACTGTGGGTGATATTAGACTGGGGTTTGTAGGACTTGTTGTGAGTCTCTCATAATATCAAATCTAATTTTGTTATGACACTTTAGGGCCTTGTTGGCAACAAGAGGTAGCAAGAGTTAGGGCTTTAACTCTTACTCTTCCAAACACTCAAAATTGACAATAGTTGTAGAAAGGGTAGTTTGGGCATTTTTGAAAAATCATGGAGCAATAATTGGCTTGTTCTCACAGAAGAGGAGTTAATAAAACCTCCTCTTGGTTGGTGTTATAAACACCTTCCTCCCTTTTCAAAAGCCTAAAACACTACACCCTAACACCTCTAACCAAACAGCCCGTAACTCTTATTATCTTTCAAATAATTATGAAGTCAGCCATTTTTTAAACCCATCCACTCTTAACTCTTCCCAACTCTCTTTCACAAAACCCTTAACTCTTACTCTCAAACTCCACTTGCCAAACGCAACCGACTGTGGGGTTTTAGACTGGGGTTTGTAGGACTCTCTTATTATCAAATCTGGGGGTTATAGGACTTATTATCAAATCAAATTTTGTTAAGTTTAGGGCTTCTTTATCGGCGTGAATCATCTTTTTATGTTTTCATATGGTGAGGCCACATAAGGGGTTAGGATTGCAGTAGAGCGGAGGATTACTGGAGTTGAAGTGAACCCTGCAAATTTCATGAAAGTGAAATATCTATTCTAAATCATGGAACCTACCTTACTAATTATAAGGTACAATTGGTTTTAACTTTGGGGGGGAAAAACACCTTGACTTACGAATCTGAAAGATAGTTAATGTTTTGTTATGTGATATTAACATTTTTATGTGTTAATGAGTTGTAATCAAAAGACTATGGTAGACCAGTTGAGCTCACCATATAGAACTTGTATGGGAGCATTTCAAACGAAAGAAAAATTATCCATCGTTCAAAATTTTGGTTAATGTATTACAGAAAGATGTTTGATTTGACAGTAATTTGAATCATTGTTGGGTTTTTATAGGTATTCACTGAGATGACTAATAGACAATGGATGGGAGCATAGAAAGCATGAGAATGTAGATGCTATGGTATCTGCTTTTAAGTGTGTTCACAATGTATGTATCTTCCTAACTTCAAATCTCCCATTCTGAATTATTCATTTTAGGGTTTTAGGGCTATTGATTAATCTCTTGAACTTTTTCGATCTCTCGGGATGGATGGCCACTGTTATCATCATGTATTATTCATTTTATCTTGAACATTTTTGGTCTCTTGCCGTGGGTGTCACTGTTATTGTTGGTTTGTCTCACAAAGATGCTATGTTTCAATCTCGTGTGTGGATCCCGAATGGAAGGAATACCCTAAATGATTGGATTTCTGTCCTCTGCAATTTTGTTGTCTCTGTCATCCCTATTCCTTTATATAGAATACTAGTAGTTGGAGCATTTACTGCATTTAGAGATTAGGTTTTCTTATCAACCCTTGATATTTATTGGGCCTGCTTCACTGGTGTCTATTTATATCTTATGAATTACTATGGTTGCGCTTTCATACTATATTTTCAAGAGATAAATAAAGCTGTAGGTAGGCTTCACCTTTGAAGTCTTTGCCATTTCTCCTTCTTGTTAAGTTGTTAGTTGTTGGGAGAAGTAGGCAAAGCAGGAGATGTAAAATAATTCGTATTTGGTTTCTTTCTATAAATTTCTTTCCTTTATTCTTTTTTCTGATCTCATCCTTGTGAGGATTGCTGCTCTATTGTCTGATTTACTTTCCTTAATGATGGTTTTGTTCAGGATAGCCTCCGAATACCTTGGATCTTGATTTTGATTTGGGTAATTGTTTTTCATTTCGGTTGTGTTGCTTTTGAAGCTCAGAACTTTAGCTTTGTTTTCTTTTTATTTATTATCATATTTACTATGATGTTCTTGATGTGCTAAAAACTTGTTTTTGTTTATGCGTATCTGTTATCAGGTGCAGATGGCTGTAGTTTTGGGCCAAGCTTTTGCAATAGAAAGAAGATAGCTTTGCAAATAAATTGCTCAGCTATTTGGTAGCTACGAGCTAGCTCGCATTCTGATCTACATTTGGTCATTGAGATGCACATAAATAAGGTGCATACTATATGACTAAAAAGTAATTAGTATTGTATCTTTTTATTTATATGACTAGGAAAGTGATTGTAAATGGCATTCATCTACTTGTTTGTAGGGAGCTAGAACTGGGAAATTTCATCGCTCACGAGTACCTAATAAGATCATCAAGTCTTTTGAGCAGTCAGCTTGTGTTGAATCTTTGAATGGATGGTTAAGGCTGAACTTCACTGTTACGTGGATGATGATAGCCAAATCTATCTGGTAGCGAGATATAAATTGCATTTAATCTGTCTAATTTTATTCTTCAAGCTCTTCACGCATCTGATAGCGAGATGCAACTTGTGATAAATCTGTCTAATTTTATTCTGCGAGTGGTGAAACTCAGCTTGAATGTAAATACTATTCTCGTCGAGTGGTGTGAATTGAGAATGCAATGGATTTATAAACTTGTTGACCTAACCTTGGAGACCTATGAGGAATTATTAGCCTTAATGCAATCTTCCAAGCTGTTGGGGATGTAAAGGATGCATTGTTTCTTTCAACAAGTTGAAATCATTAAGCTATCAAATTTTCACTCTTTATGTACAAATAATTATCTTCTCTTGATGAAAATTGTACTGGGAAGTTTTGGATGCAAGTGTGAAGGAATAAGGAGCTTTCCCGAACATAAACTATGTAATAAGTTGCAGCTTGCACAATGCTGTCATTGAACAGCTATGCAAAATTTTGAACAAAGAAAACTATGTTACTATAGATTTTATAACATTTGAAGTTCTTTGAATGCCTGATGCTACCTCATTAATTACTTCAAAATTCTTATACAGCTACATTTACAATCATACTGCAAAAATTGAACGCGCTGGGAACAATAGAAGAATGATCTGAGTACACATTCAGGTTCCATTGCAACCTGTCAAATAAACTGAATGGCATCAGCAAAACTATCAAAGAAGAGGAATTTCAGTGCTGCATTGGCAAGAAATGTATAAAAAGAACTGTGGACACCACTGCAGTCCTTCCTATCATTTCATTCTGCTTCTGCTGCATTGTTAATACAGGTACTCTGAGGTCCAATTCTTGCTCCCTTTTGCAATTTGAAAATATGAGCACTGATAGCAGTAGCATATTATGGGGAACAAGTCACGCTAGCATGACCAAAACTTTGGCTTCCATATATAAGACAGTCAAAAGGAGCAATATGTGTTACATGCTTATAATAACCCGTCACCTGAAAGTGTGAGCGAGTTGCTGGCAGGTAGAGAATCCTTTTTTGCAAATAATACTCACAATAGCTTCAAAATACAGTATTTTGTATTGCTCTATGAATAAATCGGATTGTTCTTGATCCTTTTTTGCAAATTTATTCGCCAAACATAATAACGTTGTCATTGCACATTCCTCGTTGGAATTTGCTTTTGTTTGCTCCTTAAAGAAAATGAAATTTACCATGGCCTTTTTTCTTAGGCCAGAAAAAGAATGAAAAATGTCCTCAGTGAAAAACCAATTCCAGTCTTCTGGTGCTCCCTTCCCTATAATTTCCATGATGTTCAAGTGCTAGCATCCGCTCTGCACGGTAAAAAGCACTCGAAGCTGGTGAAAATGCCTTCATCTGCAAATCCTGAAAACATCATCCTCCATAGCGACTCTTGAGTGTTTCAGGAGGCTCTTCCTCCATGATGCCTGAACCGGTTGAGGCTAGATACTGGCGGATGGTTGTCTTGCGGTCAGCAAGAAAAGTATGGTCCAAGAAATTGTCATAAGCAGCTTCCCCTAGGTTTTTTGCAGCCAATACACTGTAGAAATAGGAATTGTGTAAAAGTTCAAATTCATAAATATTTAAAATGTTGGTTTGACTATATATATAGAACAAAACAATATGTCATTCATATACATCAAAAAGATTAGAAGCCAGCAAGATAATCTAATAAATTAGTAATTCATTTGACCCTGAAGTTCCCACAAAGTTCTCAATAGCACACTGCTCCAAGACAGAAGTCAGCAAATCCTGTCCTAAATATCGGCCGAGTCGGCCGAGATATCGGCCGATATCTCATTTTTTGCCTATTGCCAATACGATATGGGAAAATCGTTCGCCCATATCGTTTGCAACAAAAAGCGGTCGATATTTGAAATATCGGCCAATAAATCGCTTGATATCAGACGATAAATCGCTTGATATCGTCCGATATAAAATAACTTATTTATTGCACGACTGTGTGTAAATGTATATAATTTTTTTACCCTCTTTGCATACATATTACACTTTTTATTTGATAGATATCTATGACACTAAACCAACTTTTAGTTATCAATATCTCATTATATATAGTGTCCAATATGAACGCCCGATATGCACGCGTATCCCCAATATCTCTCCCGATATCCAATATCCGATATTTAGAACCTTGCAGCAAATATCCGATTTTTAGAACCTTGCAGCAAATCTTCACAAAACTCAGTTTGGGCCCATATTCAGAATCTAGACCAACAGTTTGAATATGGGTGGGCAGACTGAGATCTGAAATACTATGCAGATTGGATCAGTGGGGCAACACTGTTAACTACGTAAAGTAATTGTATATATAGATTTTAATTTCTCAAAACAAAATATACTGATTCGCTCTCGCTTAACTAACTAATATTACTCACATCAAAAAGTGCTATTGAAAGCAGCCTGTATATATCTCCACAAATATCTGAACGAGAGAACAAGGGAAGCAACCTACTCATAGCTCCCAATTTCCAATCCCAACATTTCAAAGGGTTCAGATACAAATAGGATAAGAAACGAGACTAGTGGTGTTTACCAGTGTCTAAGATAAACACGGCAAGGTAAGATATCATCCCGCCATATCTTATGGATGTTGTATCGTCCGTAATGCTGAAAGAAAATCTCTGTGCTACCTGGGAGAAGGTTGTGAAATCAAACTATAATCAATAGTGGAAGGAGGTGAAAGTAAGATATAATATAAACCACTGAAAATCCCTCTAACAAATGCATGCTTCTAACACTGATAATTAAAAGGTAATATATGGAAAATATGACAATCCAAACAGCGAAAAAGATGACAATATATCATTTTTTTTTCAACAATTTCGAAAGAAAATATTGAGACTGTTTTCTGTGTGTATCTTCCATTCTATCTGCGCATTGCAGTTCAATGTTATTCCCTACTGCAAGCCAACCAGACTTCCATAATGTATGGCAAGCCCACACTCATCTATAATTTCTTTAGACGGGAATTTGATGCTCATATAGGGCGTTGAGGTCAGGTGACAGATTTTTAATTCTTTATCAAATCTTTCATGGTGTCTTCCTAAATAATGATGGAACAATATATATAATTCCTATTGACTTCATTTATAGAATATTTCACATGAATGGAGTTATATGATTAAAAGTTCAAAATTCTTTAATTTCGAATGTTTCACTAAAACAATAAACAACTTCGATCCTTCATCTCAGGTTATTTCAGTCCCCAAAAATTCTATAATTAACTCTCTAAGTCCTCTCTTCAACTTTAAGATCCATCCTGACATCATGTGCTCCTCTTACTAGCCACCTAGAAAAGACTTACCATATAAACTTCACTTGGTACCTGCAACAAAATATTTTATCCCGATTCTTTCAGTTTTGCCACATGCCTTTCTTTTCTCATTCAGCTCTATGAAGAGTTGTTTCCTCAGTCAGAGCATGCCTTCCTATCTTTCTTCACAGCAAGAATCCAACTTCATTTGGTCTACCACATGCCCTAGAGGAATTTTGTACGATTTGCCCACTCCTAACCTGGAACAGACGTTGGCCAATGTTGTACGTGTCCAAATCTCCTCAAATAATTTTCACTCATTCCATCCTCAATTGGCACTGCCTATAGTTTCTCACAAATGCACTCACTCGTCATTCTGCATTTCTTGTATTGGCATCTCAACTTCCCTCAAATAAAAGCATATGCATATACAAAAATATACTGAACAAGTTTACTTATCTCACAAAGGTTCAACAGAACTTTTAATAATAGAGAGTGAATAGTTTATTAGTTTCACTCAAAAATAATTATGGCTTCATACTTTTCCACTCACTTCTTAATTCTTAGAAGCTAAGAAGCAGGAAAAATGAGTTTAACAAGCCACATGCATGCAACTGATTGCACATGAACCCCAAATCTTAATAAGATGACAATTGTGATTACCATTGCATCTGATGCGAAAGTATTCTTCGTCACTATACCGAGTACAAACCACCTGTAGCAAAGAACTAAATCAGAAATTGCTTATCAAATTTATTAGAAACATTTAAGCACGGGAACTGAAGTGTCTTCAAACAAAACTCACGGCTGGAGCACTATAAGGTGTTCCTTCCAGACTTTCAGGAATCACCTGAACAAAATCGAGAGAAAATGTAACATTAAAATCACAGTTTAATCTGACTACAATCCTAAAACACTCACTTACAGCTAAAAATCTGAATTCATTCTCCCTCTCGATAAATGAAGGCACCTGCAAGATTAATCTCAAAGATCAAATTTTGCCAACCATTCATCCGAAAATCCAATCTTTTTGAGCCTTACCTCTGAGCTTCTGATCTCAAACACGGTTACTATTAGAAACTCCCCTTCACACGGTTCCACACTCAAGCTCGAAACCTCCTGAAACCTTCCACATAACCAAATTAGGCAAAAATCAAAGTACGGCTCAATTACGAAAATTATTCAAACCCTAACCCCAGTTTCTCGATTGGCGATCCCGCGCTCGAAGAAAATCGGAGCAACATGCGCGAACACTCGCCGGAATCCCCGAAGAACTCCGACCCTAAAGTTCTGGAGATCAGGAAACGTGCTCCTCGCACTCTTCTCTGCGATTTGGACGACCAGTTGAGAGTTTCAATTGATGAAGAAAGTAAAAGAAACTGGGGAGTTTGAAGATCGGGAAGCGATAAGGTTACCGGAGAGAAGAGAACCGAAGCCGCAGATGGAGAGGTAACCGTCAGGCGACGTGAGGGCGTTGAAGTCGGATTCGTCGTTCAGTTCGGTGAGGTTACCGCTGGAGGAGAGAGAGTCGAAAGACATCTGCGGGGCTTGTGTTGTTCTGGGGCGGAGAGGCGGAGGAGAGCGCCGGAGAGGAGCGGAAAGGGCGGAATGAGGGTGCGGTGACCAGGGTAGGAAAATGAAGGATGGGCCGGGATGGCCGTTGGATCTGATCGGACGGCGGGCTCTGGGAGTTTCAGGGCAGTCGGATGACCGCAGGTGAGCATGAGTGGAGTTCGACCAATGCGAGATGGGACGAAAAGGAAAATGGAATCGCGGGCCGGTGACGCGAGAATGATCGTTACAAAAGTAAATAAATCGATAAGAGATTGCATATTGCTCGCATTATATAAATTTTATTAACAAAATAATTGTTTTTAATTTAATTATTAATTAATTAAAAGTTCTGTTTTAAATTTAATCACTTGAAATATATTTATGATGCGCAAATCTCACAAACAATGTAAATGAATTCTAATTTTACTTACAGTTACACTAAACAGCATAAGTGAGAATATATTTTCACCCTTACACTTTCATATTACCAATTAAATACTTGAAAACTTATTTGTGTAAAACTTTTTAATCATGACTTGCACTTGTGGTTACTTGCAACCAGGCAGGCACTTTATAATGCCTTGAAGTGTTGATATTTTGCACCGTGTTTGCTATGGATGATCTTCCTGGCTCTAGGATTTGGAGGATTTTCATGAGAGACTAAATTATTGACAAATTTTATATTGATTTTACAATCAAGAGTTCTCTTCCTTTTTTCTCATGGAAGAGGTTAAATTAGAACTCTCTAGTGAACTGATACTGAATTAAAAAAAATGTCAAAAATGCTAGCAAATGTTCCTGAATCCGACTCAAAATTTTGAAGGAGGAATAGATTTCAACCTAAATCTGGCACGTTTGATTTTTTGGCCTTTATCTTTCTCAACCGGTGTTATTTCGTGCAAACTTAGATTCGTAGCAAAGTTAATAAGATGAGATTTCAAATGACACTTGTTTGTCTTGAAATTCCCTTTGTACTAATCTGACAGGTTGTTTAAGCCATTGTAAGAATGTTGTTTTCGTGGACTTCATTTGATGCTGGTACCTCTTCCTGCATGACACACTGTCACTTCTGACACCCAGTAAAAATACCCTTTCCCTTTCCCTCTCCTAACATAAGAGAGATGACAGAGATTTTCTAATAATTTTAGTGATACATTGTGACATTGTGACTTCTTTTTTGCTATGTGTAAACTCTCTTCAACTTACAGTATGTTTTCTTATTACACTTACATTTGACAGTAGGAGTTAGCAGGAGTTAGCTGCTAACAAGAGTTGGCACCCATTGGGTTCCCCCTCCGTGATTCAGACCCTTGATGCTTCTCTCAGTGAGAAACAAAAACTATTACCAGACAAGAAGAAATTTAGAAGAAAACTGTGAGTCATTGTGCAGTTCATGAACAAAGTTTGTCTCTGCTATGCTTTGCACTGGTTAGTTAACAAGGGACCAGCAGCAGAATGTGAAAAGAAGAGGCATATAGCTGAACAATCATCGACTGCTATGCCTCTCCTCTTCCGTTTCCATGCGCGGACAGCACATTCGACGAGTCTTTTTGCTGCTTTTCCTTTATCTCTGATTGATGAAACTATGTTCACTGCTTCTTGGTTGGAGATCACATCCCAAACCTGAAACAAAAGAGAGAGTATCTGATACTTCAATTTTCAATACTGAGTTGAGTGTTCAATCAAACAGTCTCATTATACTTTAGAAAGTAGAAACTGAATAAGATGTTCTAGAAAGTAGACACTTCTGTGTATCTAGCTAATTAAGTAAGAAGATCGGTGCCAAGTTCACATACCCCATCAGTGGCAAGCACTATGAACTGATCTCTGTTGGTCACCATCCTTTGAGTCACTTCAGGTACGGAGATGAGCCCAAAATCTTTGATACAGTAGTCGCCAAATGCTCTCGACATTGCCAATCCAGGTGTATCCTCATTCGGTAGCCACACCCTGTGCATTCCAGGTTCATCGCTCAAGCAGAAAACACGGCCCTTGCATTCAATTATACGTTCTGCCTCCTCTGTAAAGAAAAACAATAGTAACAATAAGAGTCACTCGGTTCTGTACTTTAACAAGTTGTCAAGTGAACAATCATTTTATGATTTCAGAAGAGATGGAAAACCTACGAGGTAAATTTGGTTTAAAATCAATAGTAAGCTGGATGGGGACCAAGCTGCCATCATCAGAAATCGTTGCCAAAACTGCACGAGAATCCCCCACATTTGCTAATACCATGAGCTCACCCTAGTATTAAAAAGACCATGCGTGAGAAACTTCAGGACGATGATTTGAACTTGCCAAAACTCGAGTACCAAGCTAGAGCACAAATCTTCCCAACAAAAGAATAAAATAACACAGCATTCATCATATGTAAAACAAACCAATCGAAAGGTACAAGGGAACCATGCTTCCTACTCAATTTGTCGATCTATTTGGAGAAACACATGTTTGTGCAAGTAAACTTGTCCAATTCAAATGTAGTAATCAATATCCAAGAAATGACATAGAGTGGAAAACAAAAATAAAATCGAAAAGGGAGCTCTCCGGGGAGGTACTATCAGTGCAACTCTGTTAGCACATATATTTTGATCATGTCTGATGATGATGTCAAAGGAGTTACTATGGTTTGGTTTCTATTGGCCAGGTTTCTTTATCTACTAAAAACCGAAACAAAAACGTCAACACAATGGCTCAGGACTGGATATATGCATATTTTGGCAGTATAACATCTTACCAATGCATTATGTCAGTTGCCAGCTTTGCAACCAAAAAAAATATGTCTGAAAGATAGTAAGTTTGGAATCAATCCAAATTCAAGGTCAACTCCAGCGATATTGAGTAGAGCAAGGAAAGAGTATAAATAATGTATTATAAACAATACAGGTAATTGATCACGGTTGACAAAATTTGTTATCTGGTGTCTTCTGTCTGCGATTGCTTTCTATTAACAATAATAAGAAGAAAGCCATTATCCCGAGTTTTTGGGATCGGATAAGTTTCTCCACCGAGGATGGAATACGCGCAGACAATGGCAGTACAACTACAATCAAATTAGCTTTTCAGGAAGAAAAGACTAGGACTAAGCTCATAGCGGGATACATGAGGATTTGTGATTACCTGTTTGACAATTGTAAGAGCAGTGGTGCCGCTGTTGAATGAATCCATCTTGCGATGGTGCTCAAGTTCTGCATCTATTGAAGCACAAGTTCTGATGTACGACTGCTTCCAAATGTCAAACTGGCAAATGTCTTTCTCCTCCAGGGAAGTCTGAGCAACGGACTCCTGCCAGTTGCACAGTAGAGATGGAGGAAGGGACTCTCGGACCATTTTCGCCACGTAGTGCCCCAAGGACCATGCCCATCAAATATCCCGCAAAATACCATGTCTTCTTGACATCCATACTCCTGATATCCAAATCAAACACAAAAGTTTTAAATGGAGAAGGCAAAATTTAGAAGTTAAGTTAGTTTATGCAATTATCAGAGCATAGCAAAAAGAGGAGGCTGATGTAGGCAATTCTGTTGTGCGCAGGACAACAACCTCTCTGAGGAATCCACCAACCAGGCGTAGACTGATGCAGCCGGAGATGTAACCAACACGATAAGAACAGAAAATAATAAAGAAAAAATAATCAACACAGTATTTAACGAGGTTCGGCAACGTGTCTACGTCCTCAGGGCAAGGGAGAGAGAGATTTTATTGATTCAACAATCAATACAAACTAATACAAATGGATACTGATGGAACTTTCAAGGATACAATACATGAGGGCTCTAATCCTATTTATAACCACAGAGTCCAGGGTTTTAGGAAACCCCGAATGAATTCGATTCCAACCAGAAAAGGAATCTGAATCTATAAAGGACAGCAGAAAATGCGTTTGTTTGTCAACCGGGCGGTCGACCGACCCATGCCTCGGTCGACCG
This sequence comes from Agave tequilana, assembly GCA_038442645.1. Classification (NCBI taxonomy): domain Eukaryota; kingdom Viridiplantae; phylum Streptophyta; class Magnoliopsida; order Asparagales; family Asparagaceae; genus Agave; species Agave tequilana. The sequence goes on along the minus strand of JAVJIF010002026.1, from coordinate 38,789 downwards.
CCCCAACAGAAATTTGGCTCCTTTCAGTCGGTCAACTGGGCGGTCGACTGTTTCCATGCAACGGTCGACCGTTCTGCGTCTGTGCACGTCGTGCACACCGGTCGACCGGGCGGTCGACCGGCTCCTTGCATGGTTGACCGAAAGGTCGACCGTGCACTGCTTTAGCCTGATGCATGCGTCATTTTTGCTCCTTTTGATTTCGATCTCTGTGCTATCTTCCTCTACCTCTTTATCTCCTCTCTCCCTACAATTCTCCACCTCGGTGAAGATTTTCAAATCTGAGCTGAATTCCAACGAACTCCAATATATCACCTGGCGAAATCGATACACGATCTCGGCAAAATCGACACACAATCTCGGCTTGAGTACTCTGAACGAAATCGACACACGATCTCGGCGAAATCGACACACGATCTCGGCTTGGCCAACAGACGAAACTTGTTCCTTCCAACAAATCGTCAGTACACGTACAATTGATTTCCACTGATCTCAATAGATCCAAACTGAGTTTGTCGTTGCCACCGCAACTCTCACCAAACTTCAATATCAATTGTTGGCGTCCAACTTCAGCTCAGCTATCCAACCGGAATGCACCATACATGCGTTCCCATCACTTCACCTTAGGAGAAGTACCATACGAGCCGACCAACGAACGTGTCTCTCACTCAGTAACTTCATGACCTCACAAAGAACTCATCATGAGCCAACACTGACTCTCCAATTGGCTGGCTCTCTCCAGTCTACATGTCTTCAACTGACGGTCCAACCAAGTCTAAGTAGAGCACACTGAACACCATCATCGGTTTTAACAAACTGGATGCACACCCCTCTTATGCAAGCTTAACCATCTTCTCATAAGAAGATCAAATGTTCATTGAGATCACAACTCTTCACCTCTACGTGAAGTCCAACTCTTCACCTCTACGTGAAGTACCAATCAACTTCTCGAGAACCCAAATAGCTTCATATAGGTTGCATCACCAAATGTGGTTGCACCTTTACGGCTGCCTACATACCTTGCCCAAAGGATCAAGCCAATCATAGTTCATTTAAATGAGTTCCATCAAGCTCAAGCACTTATACCTGAATCTTCAGCAGTGAACCTATCTGGCTGAGTCATATGAACCTCCTCACTACCGTCATGCAGAACAACGGCCTTCAACTTGAGCTTGTCGCAGTCACAAGCTTGAGATTCATGCTTCTTTACCCACGTGCGTGGTGTTACCTTGGCTCCAATGGCTGCAAATAATTCAACATTCTCATCAATATCTTCAACATGTTCAGTATCAACCTTAGCGACATGATCTTCACCCGGTGTCACATCCGGTATAGTCTTCACTGATACCGAACCAACTGGAGATGGTGGAGTAGCATCAACCTTCACCCGCTGCGACGCTTCCTTGGTCTTCGTCCTCTCCACCTGTTGAGAGATGGTAGACTTCATCACTGAAGTCTTATCAAACGTGACATGTCGACTCAACACGATCTTCTTGTTTTTGAGGTCCCATAACCTGTAGCCTTTCATATTTCTTTTTATACCCAAAAATACAAACTTCTTTACTCATGGATTCACCATGCCATCTTTGGCACTAAAGTAGGCCGGACTTCCAAATTCCCGCAGCAAACCCTGATCTTGAGCAGCTTTCCCAGACTAAATTTTCAATGGAGTTTACCTCCTATCGCAGTTGATCCATTATAAGATGGCTAGCATACACAATCGCCTCAGCCCAAAACGATTTGTCTAATCTTGCATTAGACAGCAAACACCGAACCTTCTCCAGTAAGGAACAATTTACCTCTTTAACCAACCCATGTACATCTTCTGTGAAGTGAGTACCAATACCAGTGTTTTGGCCAAATCGTAGGAATTGGTCCATGTATCTTTCAACATTACCAATCTGTAGCTCCTTGATTTTTCTACCTGTCTGCTTCTCCATTCTTTCTTTCCACTTCACCAACATATCTAGGGCTTCACACTTTTGTCTCATGGGATATATCCAACAATGCCTAGATAAATTATAAATAAAAGAGAGAAAGTATCTGTGACTTTCAAGCGATGCAGTCTTAGCAGGTCCCCAAACGCTTACGTGAACACAATCAAGAAGACCTTCTGAGTGGTGAGTACTGATGCTGAATTTCACCTTCTTCTTCTTCAGAACGCTGTGTTCACCACCAAGTTACAGGTAGCAACACCTTCCAACGATTCCTTCTTTGCTGGAGCTTGCAAAGACTTTTCACCTCCATGTCTGACCTTCATCTGCCAGACCTGTGTGCAAACATTATCTGAAGAACTAGAAGTCTCCACCTGACCTGTAACCGTACTACCCTTCAAGTAGTAGAGAGTGTTCCAGCGGACGCCCTTCATCACCACCATTGAACCTTTGGTCCTCTTGAGAACACCATCTCATATAGATACCACAAGGCCCAATGCTTCCAAAGTGTCAACAGAGATAAAATTTCTTTTGAGTTAAGGTACATACCTTACCTCCTTCAATTCTCATACTATCCCATCAAACATCTTAATACAAACTGTACCCATCTCTTTCACATTACACGGATGATCATCACCCATGACGTGAAGCATCTATCTAGCTTTTCAAAGCTAGAAAATCAGGCCCTGATCGGGCAAACATGATTTAAGATCCACTCAGCATTATCTGAGTAAATAACAATAGGAGTACTAACAGAGAGAGAATACTGATGAGTTTGAATCCGATCCATCCGCCTATACAAGATTCGCCTCAGTCTTTGACTCCATCTTCTTTCCTTTGGCCTTCGGGCAATCAACTTTTCAGTGGCCTAACTCCTTGCACAAGGCGCATTGATTCCTCTTCAGATCTCTGAAGCCTGATCTGGACTTCGATCTTCCCTGATCATCTATTCCCTTCCCATTGAAACTCCTACCTCTTACTGCCAATGCCTATGCAGTTGTGCTCCCTGAAGGAGACAGTCTGTCCTGCCTCCTTACTTCATAACTCACAAGAGCAGCAGACACCTCAGCATAGTTAAGGGTTTTCTTCTATTGATCAATGTAAGAGTAAAGGTCTCAACTCATCTACAGGAAGAGAGTTCAAAAGAATTACTGTCTTATCCTCTTCATCGATCTCCACATTCACATTAACTAGATCTGTAAGAAGGTTCGTGTAGTAATTCAAGTGTTCATTGATGGAGCATCCTCTTTGCATCTGAAAACTATAAAGCTTACTCTTTAACTACAACCGCGATTCTATGCTTTTCGTCAGATATTTCTTCTCCAGGTCTCCCACAGCTGCCTCGCAGATGTTTCATGCAACACATGATACTTGATGTCTTGTATCAAACAAGACCTGATCAAGCCACACGCCGTACGATTCATCTTGTCCCAATCTTCTTCAGTTGTTGATGTGCGCTTCTTCTCCAACCATAGAGTGTCTTCGAGGTTGATGCCGTTAGCGCATCCATCATCTCACACCTCCACATATCAAAGTTGTTCGTGCCGTTGAACTTCACCACATCAATCCTCAGATGTGGATTCATAGATTTCACCGACGATGTACTTTCTCAGCCATCTTCTCAACTGATTCCTCAAAGCAATGCGGAAACAAACTAGATAAAGACAGGATTTTTACCTCCACGCGAAACCCTCGAAGAGTTTTCGAAGCAATCTACTCCTCCAAATTGATTCCTCGAGCAATCTACACGTTGTTTTAAGATCGACACACGATCCCATAAAAAGTCCCAATGCTGCTTCGAGATCGACACACGATCTTCGCCAAACAGCAACTGATGCCCTTGAATCAACACACGATCTCACGACGAACCTGAGATGCTCTGATACCAATTATTGTGCACAGGACAATAACCTCTCTGAGGAATCCACCAACCAAGCGGAGACTGATGCAGCCGGAGATGTAACTAACACGACAAGGACAGAAAATAATAGAGAAAAAATAATCAACACAGTATTTAACGAGATTCGGTAACGTGCCTACGTCCTCAGGGTAAGGGAGAGAGATTTTATTGATTCAACAATCAATACAAACTAATACAGAGGGATACTTGAGGAAACTTTCAGGGATACAATACATGAGGGCTCTAACCTTTATTTATAGCCACAGAGTCGTAGGGTTTTAGAAAACGCGATTGAATTCGATACCAATTAGAAAAGGAATCCAAATGTATAAAGGATAACAGAAAACACGTCTGTCGGTCGATCGACCCATGCCTCGGTCGACTGGCCCCAAAAGAAACTTGGCTCCTTTCAGTCGGTCGACTGGGCGGTCGACCGCTTCCATGCAACGGTCGACCGTTTTGCGTCTGTGCACGTCGTGCACACCGATCGACGGGCGGTCGATCGGCTCCTTGCATCAGTCGACCGGGAGGTCGACCGTGCACTGTTTTAGCCTGCTGCATGCGTCATTTTTTATCCTTTTGATTTCAATCTCTATGCTATCTTCCTCTACCTCTTTATCTTCTCCTCCCTACAAATTCTACAAACATATGCATTAAGAATTCTGCAAAACAAATCTATCTGAAAAAATTGCATACAGAACTCTACAACTTCATTGGAATTGGAAACCACCATAGTTCCGATCACAATCAACAGCACAAAGCTAAAACATTTTACTCCTCTCTTGGTTAATCCTGCTACAAAATCCAACCTTGTTCCATTAAAAAGATCACAATGAGACAAACCCTAAATAAATACCACATAGAAAGCAGGAGGGGACTCTCCTCACTGCAATATAAGTACATAAAATAGGGAAAATACTTCTGACAACAATAGAGTGAGCTCATTTGCAAAAAATGTGGAATTGAATTCAACCAAGCAGAACTTAGTCATTGGTAGAGGTAAAATTTTTGGATTTTTTGTATTTCCCAAAATTTCTGATATTGTAAATTTGTATTATATGAGGTGATTTTAAAATCATAAATATCAAACCAAATCACATAGTAATATTTCTGTATATACAAATTAAAAGAGAAATAAAGAAGAAAGAGATATTTGGCCTGGGAGAGGGTAGTCGTGAAAGATCATTGTCCTAAAATACTGAGGTCCACCATATTTCTCGGGCATGGATCTGCGCGGTCAACTAGCGGTAAAAGCCACATTACTAGAAGATCTTCCTCGATTTCTCTTGTAGAGATGCTCACCACATTACTAGAAGATGCTCTAGCCTTACATTTGGACTTCTTGTTTGTGAGAGTCGTCCACTGTTGCCTTTTGACAATGTCAGGATGCACCCACATTGTTTCTCCTCGAGGAGTAGGATCAAGAACAAGACCATTCTCCTTCTGGTTATGAGGATCAGTATTGATCACTCTTAGTTCCCTTCTCGGAATGAGAACTACTCTGGTTGGCGCTGGTGGGAGATCCCGGCCGAATTGAAGAGGTTATGCAGCTGTCATGTTGGTAGTTACCTTCTTCTGCTCTGGACGGAGTTTAAGTACCTCTGCGTCAATCAGAGCCTGAAGAATATCTTTGAAGATGTAGCAATTCTTGGTAGGGTGTCTCAGCATCCTGTGATATAAATAGTAGTTAGGATCATCTGTCTTCTCCATCTCTTCAGGACATCTTGCCTCAGACAATTTGAGTTTACTACTCTTTTGGAGTAACTTGAATCCTTGAAGGAGTATAGTTTATTGGCACATGCTTGGCCGGGGGCTCCACCCACTCTGACTGACTGGGACTTCGAAGGTGACTTGGCCTCCGTTGTCAGAGTATCCCTTCTCATTGGTTAAGAAGATGACTTTGGAGTGCGTCATGTCAGTTTGTCGGGTCTTGCTTTGTTGTCTTTTTCTTCAGCCTTGAACCTAGCAATGATTTTCTCTGCATGTTCGCCTTGTAGCACTAACTGCTTCTAAGGTGGTATTCCGCTACTCCTATCTGGGCGAGGAATGTAGTTTGCAAGTTGTGGCTGCATGTTTCTACCAGCGTGGACTGGGACAAGCTACATGGACAACAGAGTGCCGTACTCTGAAATCACTCCACAAAGGCTTTGAGAGAGTCTCCTTACTTTTGCTTCGTGGCAAGGAGAGTCGGCATCGCTACCTCCGTGTCATCTTCGAAGAAGCCGGCTAAAAAGAGCTTTCCAAGTCGGCCCAAGTCTTGATGGAACTGGCAGACAACTTCATAAACCACTCAAAGGCGATCCCCTGAGGGTGCCAATGAACAAATGAGCCATGATGGCATCGTTCGATATTATATTCCCAGTTTAAAATTCAAAGTAGTATATGTGTTGGTTCGGCGAAGCATTACCAATGAAAGTATGGAGGGTCGGTACCTTAAACTTCGGAGGGTAGAGAGTCATTTCCCATTCCACTGCGTAGGGCCGGATTATCCCCACATCTTGAAAGCCGCCTCGGTTTGCAAGGGCTTCGAAGTGTTGCTCTAATTCACCCATCCCTTGGAATGATGAGATCCATTTATTGAGTCATCCTCCTCTTCAGATGAAGAATTGGGGGCTCAGAGTTGGAATGCTCTTCACTCTCAGTGTTTGTAGAAGATGAGTTTTCCCTTCCTTCTTTTTGCCTTTAGATTTATTGGAAGGAGTTTTGCCTTTTGGTTTTTTCTCCCTAAGCAGTTGTGAGAGCATCTTCTTAAGAGTTTCGATAAATTCTTGCTGAGCTTGAATCATATCAAACTATTCCCTTTGAACTCGAGCCTGCTCCTGAAATCGCTTGGCCACTTTTTCGAGAGTCCCCGCCATGTAAGCAAAGGTTGTTGTCTCCGAACTGAAATTCAAAGACTGGGATTAGATGATGGTGGAGTGCTTGTCATTCACCTCAGATCTCCTGGCGAACAAACTGAAGTCAATTGGGGCAATCGTTCCCATATGGGTCTGAGTGTGTCGATAGACCCTTTCAGGTTCGACAAGACTATCCTTCAAACTTGGAGATCGGTTAACATCTGACTCTTCTGAACTGACAGCCAGTTGCTTTCCTTTAGACTTGCTTGGTGTGAAACTCGGCCCTACCATGTTGTAATTACCTCGGGGTATTCGACATCAAAGAACGACTTCTTCCTCCGTGATCGTCGTCTCTTGGCCGAGTTTGAAGCTGCTGATAACGGCTAAAAATCGAGGGCTTAATGATAAAAGTCGCACTGGCAATCAGAAAGTGCTGCTAAGATGAGCCGCTTGCGGTGGCATCGAGGAGTGATTGGTGGACACTCATTTTCCTTATCAGGTAATCCCTCAGATCCATTGCAGGGCCATCTGAAGAACTAGCCTCAAACCCATATGGTGGCTCTGCATATTTGGCTTTGCATCTTTGGCTTTACAAGCCTGAATGCAGAAGGTCGCGTTTCTGAACGCGAAGGTCGTGTTTCAGTTCAGTTGGCCTCTCAACATAGTTCTCACATTCTCGAAGAGAAACGCGGACCTCGCGTTTTGGCTTAGCCATTGTATGAACACTGGTCTCATACCCGGAAGAGAGATGCGGGCCTCGCATTTTGGTGCTGATGTGCGCTGAATGTGGATCTTGCATTGTGAACAAACGCGGATCTCGCATTTTGGTCTAGAGACATAGGTCTCAATCTCACGTTTTGCAGCAACAAAAGAGACTACAATTGCAGTTTCTTCAACTTGTTGGCGACGGGCGCGGTGTAACGGTCCCAGTTAATAAATTCCTCAATTAACATAACATTCTTTTAAACAGGTAGAACATCATAATCATATCCAAATCCTTAAATTTTCGGCAGCAACTCCTTTGTAAATACTACAATTCACAATAATTTCGGCCAACATCAGCCTACTTATCCTCAATCTAAACATATATACCAAAGTTAATAATCACCCATGCAACCACAATAGTGTTACGGCTCACAATGATCGACTTATTTTCCAAATAACAATTTCTATAATACTATTCCCTTGTCTCTATACATCTTGCAAAATTTGGAAGCCTTACATCTCTCAAGGAATCAATTGGCGGGAGAAGTATTAGATTATTCACATGACTTTCCAATATGCATTAACTATGAACATCAATCATAGATCAAAAGAATTTGTCTCTAACAAACTGTTAGTTGTAAGTGTACAAAAAGCAAGCGCTTGTGTGGCCAAGCGATACATGTGGATACCAAGTGCATCTTAATGCTCTTGATGGAAAACACTCTAAAGAGGATTATCGCCTAGTAAGTATCGATGCTTAAGTTCTTCCTCTTACATATTATTAATTATTTCCAATTTCCTCATCAACAAAATTTGTCGATCAATACAATTCTCTAGCGACTATATATGATATATATATATATATATATATATATATATATATATATATATATATATATATATATATTTCATGATGATAATATGACTGTCATCAAAGAACTCAGTTAAATGTAACTTTATGGTGATCTCTAGCACACAAAATACAAGCACTTGATTTATTGTATCTATACTATGCAATTATAACTAAACAATCTTAGAATTTAACCATGATTGCATTCTATCAAAAAGATAAAACATCAATTTAGTAAGGACTTCTAATGACAAATCTTAAATTTTCTTAAGCTCAATTGGAGAGACAATTATGACCAAGGGAAGGAAAATTGTGTTGTTAAAAAAAATCAAAATCTCTCTTGGAGGTCATGCAAAGGAAGAGAAGATTTCAAATCCAAACAATCAATCCATTTCCAATAACTCAGGTCAAAAGAACTCTCCACTCACATAATTAACAGTAATTTTCATAGATAAATAAGAATAAATATCAAAGGATCTAAATTTGAAATGGATTCTAAATCTGAAATAAAGGTAACTCCCTCACCTCATCCGCCGATCGCCGCCCGCCGCGCCGTCGCGGCCCTGGCCGCCGCCCGCCGCGGCCCTTGCTGCGCCCGGCCGCGGCCCTGGCCGCGGCCGCGGCTTCAGCCGCCCTGCGAGAGAGAGAGAGAGAGAGATTGAGGTTTGAGGGATTTGAGGGAGAGAAATTTTTGGATCTAGGATATTTCTTTTTTGGAGAAGAAAGGGAGAGAGAGATTCGGCTGAAAATTGGGAGGGGATTGAGAGAAATGAGGAAAGTATCTCATCTTCCTTTTTTGCATAAATCCCCCTAAATTTCTATATTATCCCTATTAAATTTCTCTCCCTTTCTCTCATCATGCCACCTATACACACTTTACTCAAGAGAATCCTCACCCTTCATCAACCTATCTCATGCACACCTACCTCCCCCACTAAACATTAATAAGTTGGTATTTCAATTATGCTTGATTGTATTTCTTGTATTTATACAACATACTTATATACCAATTTAATACATATAACTACGTACACAAAATTGTGTAAATATACGTATACCTGTACTCATGCAAAAATGATCGTATACATAAAATTTTCACACATACATAGTATGTATATAATCAAGTATCCATATTATCTTACTCTAAATAAAATTTCTCTCTCTCTCTCTCTCTCTCTCTCTCTTTTTTATCTTATTAATCCAAAATTAGAATATTTAGATCAAGATTTTAAGAATCGGGGGTGTTACAGTTCTACCCTCCTTACAAAAGTTTCGTCCTCGAAACTTGGTATAATCGGGGCTTGATAGGCATAAAACCATGACATCTCTTTCTTATATCAACCGATTTCTCTTTCCAACATCATATCTTCTTCAATCCTTCTCATCAAAGTTCTTATTTCTCGATCAAACTCTATACTATGTCTTACAGTCTGACTTGATCCTGAGTCGCATGATATCTTAGTCATTTCCTTACTCCAGTGTCCCATACCACTGGCAGCCCATACTGAGGGCCCACACCCCCAGCAGAGCACATCTGAATTATGGCATGTGGGTACCATAATCTAAACATAAGGCAATGACCAAATAACATACGCTTCGGATTAATCACACACGTAAGAACTCCAACCCCTTGAACCGACCATATAAAACAAAATATTCACATACATAAAGAACACAATCATGCATATCAATCAAATCAATTAATATAGCAATCCAATCCTCTTTCTACAACAACTATTCTAAGTCGAATTCTTATTCTATATCCTGTGCTCTGATACCAACTGTAACGGTCCCAGTTAATAAATTCCTCAATTAACATAACATTCTTTTAAACAGGTAGAACATCATAATCATATCCAAATCCTTAAATTTTCGGCAGCACCTCCTTTGTAAATACTGATATGCCCACATATACATTCAACTCGCAATAATTTCGACCAACATCAGCCTACTTATCCTTAATCCAAACATATATACCAAAGTTAATAATCACCCATGCAACCACAATAGTGTTACGGCTCACAATGATTGACTTATTTTTCAAATAACAATTTCTATAATACTATTCCCTTGTCTCTATACATCTTGCAAAATTTGGAAGCCTTACATCTCTCAAGGAATCAATTGGCGGAGAAGTATTAGATTATTCACATGACTTTCCAAATATGCATTAACTATGAACATCAATCATAGATCAAAAGAATTTGTCTCTAACAAACTGTTAGTTGTAAGTGTACAAAGGAGCAAGCGCTTGTGTGGCCAAGCGATACATGTGGATACCAAGTGCATCTTAATGCTCTTGATGGAAAACACTCTAAAGAGGATTATCGCCTAGTAAGTATCGATGCTTAAGTTCTTCCTCTTACATATTAATTAATTATTTCCAATTCCTCATCAACAAAATTTGTCGATCAATACAATTCTCTAGCGACTATATAAGATATTATATATATATATATATATTTTTCATGATGATAATATGACTGTCATCAAAGAACTCAGTTAAATGTAACTTTATGGTGATCTCTAGCACACAAAAATACAAGCACTTGATTTATTGTATCTATACTATGCAATTATAACTAAACAATCTTAGAATTTAACCATGATTGCATTCTATCAAAAAGATAAAACATCAATTTAGTAAGGACTTCTAATGACAAATCTTAAATTTTCTTAAGCTTAATTGGAGAGACAATTATGACCAAGGGAAGGAAAATTGTGTTGTTAAAAAAAAATCAAAATCTCTCTCGGAGGTCATGCAAAGGAAGAGAAGATTTCAAATCCAAACAATCAATCCATTTCCAATAACTCAGGTCAAAAGAACTCTCCACTCACACAATTAACAGTAATTTTCATAGATAAATCAAGAATAAACATCAAAGGATCTAAATTTGAAATGGATTCTAAATCTGAAATAAAGGTAACTCCCTCACCTCATCCGCCGATCGCCGCCCGCCGCGGCCCTGGCTGCCGCCGGCCGCGGCCCTGGCCGCGGCCGCGGCTTCGGCCGCCCTGCGAGAGAGAGAGAGAGAGAGAGAGAGAGATTGAGGTTTGAGGGATTTGAGGGAGAGAAATTTTGGATCTGGGATAATTTCTTTTTTTGGAGAAGAAAGGGAGAGAGATTCGGCTGAAAATTAGGAGGGGATTGAGAGAAATGAGGAAAGTATCTCATCTTCCTTTTTTTGCATAAATCCCCCTAAATTTCTATGTTATCCCTATTAAATTTCTCTCCCTTTCTCTCATCATGCCACCTATACACACTTTACTCAAGAGAATCCTCACCCTTCATCAACCTATCTCATGCACACCTACCTCCCCCACTAAACATTTAATAAGTTGGTATTTCAATTATGCTTGATTGTATTTCTTGTATTTATACAACATACTTATATACCAATTTAATACATATAACTACATACACAAAATTGTGTAAATATAAGTATACCTGTACTCATGCAAAAATGATCGTATACATAAAATTTTCACACATACATAATATGTATATAATCAAATATCCAAATTATCTTACTCTAAATAAAATTTCTCTCTCTTTTTTTTTTATTAATCCAAAATTAGAATATTTAGATCAAGATTTTAAGAATCGGGGTGTTACACGCGGCATCTCCATCGTCGCTCAGCATTCCGGTTGAGTCGCAACAGTTATTGGGACCCTTGGCAACCTGAAATTGCAGAGTTTGAAGAGGAGAGTAATGATGAGATTGATCTTCACCATCGCTTTGATCGTGTGCCGATTAGCCCTGCGAGTCTCTTAAGAGACGTTGACATTGGCCGCGTGGGCTGCAAAGAAGTTTTCAGAACCTCATTAGAAGTGGCGCTGCTTGTGCTGTAAGCAAAGGTGTTGGACACATCTGGAGAAATTTCTGAAGAGATTCAAGAGCGAGTCCCCGAAGAGACTTTGCAGTACTGCCGCATTGTCTTGGAGCTAGTGGAGCCGAGGATAGAAATTACTCAAACTTTCCTTAGTTGAATTCAACGACGAGTAATTCCACTGTCCTCCCAAAGAGTTTGACGTCAGCTTACACCACGAAGTTCTCATCAGTAAAGAATGAAAAGCTCCAGTGGAGTCGCGTTTTTTGTTCGGTCAGAAAAATTGAGGCATGTAAAAATTCTTTGATATGAAAAGAAAGTTACAACGGATGAAAATCTGATTACAAAAGAAAGAAAAATAACTGAATCTCCCCGTTGTTTAATGTTGGGTTCCTGATGTGGCGATGGAGATAGATTCTTGCTCTCCGTTGACCGGCTGAACGACAAGATTCTCTTTGAGATCTGCTTCAGAGTGCTATCGAAAAAGCAATCAGAAAAAAATTCTGTTTTAACACAATAAGTGTTTAGAGTTCTCTGATTTCTCTCTCTGAACCTTTGAGGTCGAAAGGACAAAGCCTTTAGCTTGAAAAATTATCAGCCTCCGCATCCAAGAAAAATTCCCCTACTTCATAGCTCTTGAGGCTATTTATAGGGTGTCTTAGGGGTATTATTATCCCCTAGAATTCTTCATATTGGGAATTAACTCCCAGATTACGTAGGGAGTTAATTGACCTAATAATGGGGTCAGTTACAATAGAAATGCGGGTCTCGCATTAGACGCGGACCTCGCTCACTGTGCAGACACGACACTCACAGGCTTCACATGGCCGTGTTGAAGTCAAAACGTGAAGCTCACAGGCACGCGTTGAAATTGAGACGCGGAGTTACTCAGACTCGCGTTTGAAGTGAAATGTGGAGTTGCTCAGACTCGCATTTGAAGTGAAACACGGAGTTGAAATCCACGTTTACCCTTGGACGCGAGGTTCATGTTTTAGTTGAAACGCGACCTTTGCATTGATGTGAAGTCTGCGTCTGAGGACTTATCTTTAATGATTTTTTAAACAACATACAATGGGTGTGTGTTTCAGTTGCAACACCCAGACTGATTGCACGATTTGAAACTACTAACAAAAGATCTAGACCGATCTGAATTCGTGTTAGTGTCGATACGCCAGGCGATTCAAAGACCGAAAAACGAGACTATTCGGAGATCCGGACTGGTTCGGGCATTGCAGATCAGACTGCGATTCGAGTCCGAAACTGCGTCATTTCATGTGATTGTTCATTTTGTCCATTTATTTTATCTGTAATTTTAGTTATATATATATATATATCTTGTCGTGAGTGTTTATTTTGGTGTTATTATTTATTGATGTTGTAGTGAGTGTTTTGTGTTATTACTTTTTATTATTATCAGTGAGTGTTTGCTCTATTAGTTTGTTAATTGTATATTTATTAGTATCATTTTATGTGAATATTTACGTTTTGTGCCGTTATCAGTTCTTCTGTTGGTTAGTTAGTTTGGCTGATATTCAATGTTTAGGAAAGATCACAGTGTTATGTTTTAGAGTTCAGCTCTGATGATTGACTATTTTGAGCGAGGATATTAGATCAGTTGGATAATGGATGTTGCAGCCATGTAATAGATTATAGACGTGGATTATTATACAATATGAGATGGTTTAGAGATACTACAGATGATTGATCAGATGTATCTTAACAGTTAAATGTATATGAATTCGATATTGTATTACTGGGACATTATACTTTATCATTCAATGTCAAGTTGCTTACCACTTTGGATCTGATACTTTATTACTGAGACTTTAGTATTTCTATCATTTCACATGTAGATGTTTATCACTTCGAATTCAAATCTAGTTGTGATAAATATTAGAATGTAATGAATTGATCTTGAGAATGAGTGGATCAGTATATGGACTTAGTTAAAGTTAGAGTTGAAATGAGATTTGTATTCTTTTCATTGGATCTTGAATGAGTTCAGATGAGATTGATGACCATTGGATTATTGATTGTGAATATTTTTTGGATTTACCCCTGATTATATTGTTGAGTATGGATGAACTTGTTGGTGTTGATTATCAGACGTAGAGATATTCTAAATTCCATATACTTGAGGATGCTCTACTCTTTATTTATGAATTTGGTATCCATTGATTTAGTTTGACTTGACATATTTAGTAAACTTACTTCATAATTAGTTCTTAAAATTAATTCAGTTATTTAGTTATAGAGATAGAGTTATTGTGAGAGTGATTTCACTGATATCAGTTATTACATATTTTCAGAATTTTATATCAGTTATCAGATATTTATTATCAGTTATCAGTTATCAGTTACCAGTTATTAGTGACTATATATCTCTAGTATTCTAGACAGATGTCAATTATCAGTTGTCAGATATTAGTTATTCAGTTATCAACTATTATTGACATCATCAGTTGTTAGAGATATTCAGTTACTATTACACTTTAAATGAATATTATTTGCTTATTAATAAAAGATGCTATAACCCGGGAAAATTGGTGATTGTCTAATAATACATATCGTGTATTTTGGAAGGACTTATGATGGTATACTGAGTTGTAGATTCCACCATAGAGAATCAAGGTAGTACTGGCTACCTAATTATTCAGTTGTCAGCTATTAGGGCTATGTCTAGACTACAATACCACACCAGCTATTTTTGTGTGGGGTCTATGGTCTTCAGTTATTTGGGCCTTGCAGTCCGTCTTGGTTCAGCGCCAGGGATGTTAGACTATAGTATCAGGCATGCACGAGTACCTTTCAAAACACATGCACTACATTGACAAACATTGCAACGACGATAACCTTATTTGATATGTGGGAAAGCGGTTGTGATATGGAACGCAGCTAAGTACCACATTAGTTAGCTTAATAATAACCAACAGATTAGAGACATCTAGTTTATACACATGAGCATCGGTTGTTTATTTTACAGTAGTATAAGTTGTCTTTTATGTACAGATTTATTCATGACATTATTCAGTTATCTTTTATTTACAGTTTTAGACATATTATTATTGTATACACGTATTATGTATGTTCACACTTCCCCCATTTTACATACTCATTGAGAGTTTTCTGCTCCCCTGGATTTGCGTATACAGATATAGGATGCTTGTTCTATTGATCAGGTGTTCGATGAGATCGTATGTGTCATGAGGATCCTGGAGTTTTCATCTCTGATTATCGGTATTCTTGCCTCTTTTATTCCTGTTGTTCTCTTTAATTCTTGTATATCAGACTCATTGTTTATTCCATTCCTTATACATATGTTATCATGTGTGAACACCAATATGTATTATTGTAATAATCGTGATTTATTATAGCGGATTTTTGTAACTTGTTCATGTTACATAAGTCTTAGCGCGTGTAAGTGGGGTATTTTCCTTGCGTATATACATTGCGACTCTCGTTGCATCACCATTCCAGTGTATTTTTGGAAGCGGGGCGTGACATATAGGCTAAAAAATGTTAATAGGAAAATTTTTTCTCATGGGTTTGTGTTCACTTAAGCCTAACAATCCTCCCAAAAGCTTGAGTTTTAGGGAAAAGAAAATTAATAAAATAAAATAAATATAAAATGTAAACAAAGGTTAGGTAACCTCATACTGTGAATTCGAGATAGATAGCTTATGATTTTGAACCAACTCTTAGTAGATTCACAACCTGAGAGATATAATGATTGAGTCTTGAATTAGACATATTTATGAGATATTGACAAAAGTCATCACCGTAAATTTCATCAATTGAGTGAATAGGTTAAGCGTTAATGGACATGCTCAGAGAAACTGACTCATGAAAGTTCTAGGGGTCAGCGTTGTCCCAACTACGACTATCAGTTCCTCTCACATAGGTAAGTCTGCCAAATATACTACAATTGGATATTAAACCTCCACAATTAATGCATTAAACTTATTAAGAGTTTAACTCAACCTAACCAGCTATATCATAAGATCACCATCATCATAGAGAAGGGGTTGCACACGTGGCATAGCGTGCTGGCGAGGTGCGCGCGCGCTGTGTGGTAAACCAGTTTCAAAACATATAATTCATAACAAGTCAGGTGAAAATAAATGATATATAAATCACTCTCCTTTCCATCTCCTGTCTCATGTGTCTCTTATCTCATGTGAAACTAAACATACAAGCTAAAATGAACACTAGTGAGAAAATCAAGTTTTCTCATGAGTTATGTCTTCACTCAAGCCTAACAAAATCTCTTGTTCTTCAAGTAGAAGATGCAAATTATTATAGAAGCAGGCCAAATGCAAATAAACCCATCTCAAAAGTAAAAATAAAAACCCAATTACGAAGTCAAAAAGCAAAAAAAACCAATCATCAACAAAATATCTCCATTCTGTAGAGGGGAGGAAAAAAAAAAAACAAGAAGAAGGAGAAGAAGAAGAACAAACCTCCCAAACAATAGAACAATCTTGATTCACACCCTTCTCCCCTCTCTGAGAGAAAACCGACACGCAACTATTAGACCCTTCTCCTCTAACAACCCCCGAAGATTTCAGTATCATATCATTCTTCTTGGCCTCCTTCACCAGCGCATCCGCTGCCTCTTTTCTCCATCCTCTTCCTCAACCTTCCTCCCTCTGCCGCCGCCGTACAGAGACTTCAGCAATGCCGCCAGGTGCCACATTAGGCCAGATGCCCGTCTCGCGTTATGGGCTAAATTTCACTGCATCATCATCATCATCATCATCATCACCCCTTCCTCTTGTGCTCTGTTGTGAATGGTTTGGAGTGAAGCAACTATTTATAAGAAGAGCTAAGCTTGTGCTAGGATTGGGTGCGAGTTGGGATTTGTTCGATGGAGTTGTTGTTGCTTCGATTGATTCATGGAGGTGGTTTTGATTGGAATTTGGGCAAAGTTTTGGTGGTGGTTTGATTGTTTAGACCCCATGTCTTCTTCATGAAAAGAAACAGGAGCGGAAGAATGAGGGAGACTGTGAGGTAGGAGAATTAATGGACGGTGGCTCCAACTAGAAACTTGGAAAATTCTTCATTCCATATATGTACATGTATATATCATATTATACACATGAAGATGTATAGGTATATGCACATTAACTTTAGTAGTTCGGTTCATGCGTGTGAACCGCACGCATATCATAAGAAGACTAATTCTGTATTGACATGTAGAATTATCCCTCTTATAATACCATAAGAGATGCAAACACTTTAAAGTTTTGTACTTCTAAAATCTGACATCTTATATACGTGTCAATGCGAGATTAGCTCTTATAACATGTTTGTGTGGCTCACACACATGAATCAAATCCGACACAGACGAACACATTGATATGTAAACTGTAAGCATAGAGCATGTTGTTCTTTCGCTTTTTACTGAAGAATATTGCTTGCTCGTCACACGTTCAAAGCCGGCGTTTTTGCTAAGTTTTTTAAAAGCTTTTTGTATTGTCTCGGTGTATTTTCATTATGTTGTTTATATAAGAAAAAGTAAAATTAAATGCTACAATTGTTGTTTCCATTTTCAAGAAGCCTCATCAAATTGTAATAAATAGGAAAAGGAAAAAATCAGGCAAGATTAGGGGTTTTTTCTCCCAAAAAATTAAATGCATAAAAAAGAACGAAGAAGAAAGAAGAAGAAGTGACAGCATCTCTCCCAGCCTCCGAACAACTTTAACACTAAGATCAAAAAATGGCTCACAAAAAAAAAAAAAAAAATCGGAGCGTATCTACAATAAAATCAAACAGAAATTTTCAAAATTTACAAATAATACACATAAAAATGACAAATGTATTTAGAGTGGTATAGTTGCGTGGGGGCCTGATTTTACCATTGTGCCCAGATGCGAGCGAGAAGACTCAGGAAAAAGGCAAAAAATTGCCAATGGGCATTTTTGGCGAACTAAGAAATATCCTTCGGTGCGGGAGTCACGAGTTTCTTGGTTAACGGTCACCGACAGTGGGACCCTCCTGCCAGGTGTGTAAATCATGGGCGAATCCGGAAAAAAGATACAGCTGTCCCCGCAACACGTGGCCGTGCTCGACAAGGTCTCCTTGCGTTCAGATCTTATCCCCACACGTGGCGTGTCCATAGATGGGTCAAATTATTGGCCTCTCTGATCAAAGCTCGTAGTTTTAGAGATATTTTTGTGGCTGATATATTACTTATTAATCTTAATATTTATTTATTTGATATAAAATGTCTTAATTCGCTATTGCCAGCTCATTTTGTGTCTATTTATGGTTATGTTTGATACAATAATTAGTTTCACATTTCTTTTGCGTTAAATGTTGCCATCAGCGACCAAATGCACACATAAATAATTGTTGGTTTAAAGTGTTTCCTCATTCTCCTCAAGATATCATTTATTATTACTCTGTTAGGAAAAAGAAAATATTAACCAAAGTTTGGGCCACTGTTTGAATATCTGTTTATATGAAATAAAGTACTTCAACCAACACGAATTGAGAAAATAAACATTATGTATGACTGGCAAAAGAAATAAAACAGACAATAACACCTTATTTTTCTCATGCAAACGGAACTTTGAGGTTGCTTGTTTGCATGATTTTGGTCTTGAAAACGCTGGCAGTCTTGGTCACATCAGCGTTATCATGAGTGGGTGTTTGGTTAACACACAAAAAAAAGATAATGATTACAATTATTTCTAAGTGGTCCACCGGCAACTCAACTAGCGTAAATTACTGAAAAAATACTGTTGTTACAGTAGCTCTCTAAAGATTCCAATTTGATTTGACGTGTATGCAGGTTCCGTGATTTCAATTTCGAATCCAAACGTGTCCTTAAGTGTGTCCTTATGATGGCAATTTCTCATTTGATATTTTAGAAAACTTTAAGAAAAGAACAAATTGAATCCTGATCCTTCCGAAAAACCAAAAACAATCCCCTAGTTGACAACTACTGAGAGAAACTAGGAATCAAATCTACTGTTTATGAGCCCACATGTAGCATTAAACCAAATAGATAGGTGAAGGTGGCAAAGTTTGCCTACACTTCTAGACTTCATCACTTCTATCACTTGCAAAGTGAGTCACGGAAGCACTTCTTGTAGTGCCTTCAACAATGGAGCACAATGGACCAAGCCCCATCAACTTGATCAAAATGGCCAAACTAAAGTTTAAAATTCAAAAGTTAAAAAAAAAAAAAAAAAAAAAATTAACAAAAGGAGATTTTACACCAACAACGACGGTCGTGACTCATGAAAAATCAAAAAATTATCAGACTTTTCTCTCTCCTGTCTGAGTACATCTCTTTGTGACAAACCCGGTCTATTGATACTCCATTACATTGATTAAATGCTTCATCAAACTTAAAAAAAACGATGGCCTCCATTGACAAGTGAGCTCAATGGAGCACAATGGACCAAAAGTACCCGTCAACCTTATCAGCTTGACAAACTTAGTTCAAAATCCAACAGTAAAGAAGATTTTACACCAACAATCCGGTCGTGGTAAATGAGTAAGTTATCAAAAAAAAATTTCTCTCTCCTGTCCGAGTGCACCTCATCGTGATGAACATGACCTATTGAACGTTCTAGCCCGTTTGTTTTGCTGCAAGTGGCCACAAGTCGTAAGTCGTAAAATGAGAATGAAAAATTGAACTGTAGCAGAGAAAATATATTGTGTTTTACGGTGTTTGGTTCATAATGCGAAAGTGTAAGTGAGAAAGTATATTGCGTTTTACAGTATTTGTTGGTAATGTAAAAGTGAAGTAGGGATGACGATTGGGTCGTGCCGGGCCAAATCAGGCCCGGGCATGGCGGGCCAGGGGTCAGGCCGTGCCCGGCTCGGCCCGCCCGGCCAACAGGCGGGCGGCACGGCACAGCCCGGCCCAGCCCGGGTTCCAAATATGGAACCCGGCATGGCCAAGGCCTGGGTGCCCCGACCCGCCATTTAGAAAAAATTAAAAAAACTTTAAAAACAACTTTAACAATACTTAAAAAATCTAAAACATTCTCAAAAATTATTTATTAATTGTGATAAAATTAGCAAAAAAAATTATAAGGCGTGAAATGAAAATATATAATTTTTATTAATGATCCAATAAAATAAATAATTGATACAAATACAATTGAAGTATAAATCAAATTTTTTTTTAAAATTTATCATAATACATAAAAAAAATATATAAGTCTTCATTTTTCATACATTTTATCAATCATAAATAAAAAAATACAAGTCTTCATTCATCTTCTGGGGAGTCTTCTGGAGAATCTTCTATGAGATCGTCAATTGTTTATTTTGACTTCTCTTTTTCGCATCCAGCCAATCCTTTCCGTATATGGTCATCTCGATCGCATCCGATACCAGACGGTTCCTCGTATCAGTCAGCACTCAAGCACCTGTACTAAAAGCAGACTTCGAAGCTAGTGTAGATGCTAGAGGAGTTAGTAAATCACGTGTCATAACGAAAAGCACAGGATAGGTTGATGCCCGTGATTTTGCACCATGCCAAAATATCAAAATTTTCAAATCCTGAGTCTTTATCGATCTCAAGAGTCACAACATGTTGTATATAATAATGAAGTTCATTAAAGAGTCAAAAGTTCTAGATTTTTGGAAGCAAATAAAATGTAACGGTCCCAGATTTCATCACGTTAATCCTTCATAAAAACTCAATTTAGAAAAAATAATTACCTTTCTTATCATCCTTATTACTCAATAGATTACAATAATCTTCTATAATCTCGAAAATTTTGGCAGCATCTCACATGTATTTTATCACTTGCCCAAATACATCATATGTCAATATCAGCCTGCACGGTTTATCTCAATCCAAATGCATTATGTATCAAACACAACAATCACCTACGCAACATATAATATAGTTTCGAAACACATGTCCTACTTACATTCCATATAATAATTTCGACTTGACATCGCATACTTATAGAAAACACAATATCATAATCTCAGGAGTATATCTTGGCATCCACAATGCAAACAAAACTATACAAATTTCAATTTGTCATAAACATCGCAGTCCAGCTTATTTCTATAAAGTTCATTCAACAAATATATCACAAGCTACAAGTACATATCAAATAAGGATATAACATGCACAACACGAAACTATTACAGTAATAGCACATAACCACATCTACAGTACTTTCATTATCAGAGTAATTCTTAACGCCACGCCTATAATTGAAACTGGGCCTCCGCCTCGCTCCGACTTGAAAAGCACGGAACTGAGAGGGGTGAGCTTAACAACTCAGTGAGTAAAGTTGGAACAAAATCAAGAAACGATATACATACATATCAATAAGAAGTATGCTTTTCTTCGAATCACAAAGGCAGGTATGGATGAACGCGAGAAATGGAAAACAACATAATTACAGTCAATCAAATGATCTCCATTTTCTGCTGGACGATTTGACTCCTTCGTTCATTGATTCTATTTAATTAATTGAATTTTTATTATGCATTTTACAGGACTTACGAATTATATAAAATACTCAATTAATGACTTAGTTTATTACTGCCTTCATCTTATGTATACACAACACGTATCTCATATCACACATGGTGGTACACAAATCATAATAACAAAATAAAACTATAACTTATCTCTTCAGATAATACATATATCACAAAACATGCTTATATATCACATATCATATATGCACATAAGCATGTGTAGATTAGATTCTCCGTCTTCCTTTCCTACCGGCCCCCGCCCGGCTTCTTTCTCCGATATATAAATATATAATTAACAAAAACACTGTCTTCTCTCTCCTACTGGCTCTCACCCAGCCCCTTCCTCTGATATATAAAATATAAATAACAATAATACCGTCTTCCCCCTCCTACCGGCTCTCGCCCAGCCCCTTCCTCTGATATATAAAAATATAAATAACAATAACACCGTCTTCCCTCTCTACTGGCTCCCGCTCGGCCCCTTCCTCTGATATATAATTATATAATTAAAATAACACTGTCTTTCCCCTCCACCAGCACCAGCCCGACCCCTTCCTCCGATATACATGAATACAAAAGACATATATATACATATACACAGATAACAATCAATTTATCAATAATACAAAATATCAATCAATTATATAGTTTGATTCTCATCTTATCAATTCTATTTTCGAAGAATAGATGTAGTTCACTACGTATATGTATATATATGTATATATATACATATATGTATATATATGTGTGGTATATATATACATATATGTGTGTATATAGACACACACACACACACATATTACAAGTTAACACTGTAGTAATCTACATGTCTCATTTATATAGATGAAGCTTTCATTCGCGCCATTAACATCCAAACTTCATGATCATATTACTCATATATCACTAATTTAGTATATTCGATAGATAATAGTCAATGAATATGGATTATTGCGCCAAGTCAAGAATCTCCGAAATCTCATTCACTAATTATCATCTTTACATACATATTCATAAACTAAGCAACAATCACTGTCGACATCTTAAGTAGGTATACACCAATATTATTCACACATTTATATTTATGCGCAGAGAGTAACCATACTTAATTGTAACGCCCCGATTCCACGGATACGGGGACGTCACTGCAACGTATATACGTAGGTCAGAACTACCCACCCGTATATACGCTAAGCATCAGTACAAACAAGAATCAGAGTACGGAAGCAAATGGTGCATTATACATTCCAACACATATATACAATTACAGAATTATCACCAGAGTGATTACAATATTACATGAATATCATATCACTAATATGCGCAAATGCGAGAGTACAAGGAATATACATAAATGAACAGTATAAAAGGAGCTCGCATACAAGTATGCAAGGAACTGTACAAGTGAAAAGTATAAAAGAGCACTCACGAGTTTGCTAAGGGAAAACTCGAGAGGCACAAAGGGGGTCTGGAAGGATGTGGCTAAGGACGGTCGGCTGGAGATCCACGCTACTGCTGCGTTACTCTGAACACACGCTCCTAGCTCCAAGACCTGGACGTGAGAATCCAGGGGAGTCAAATAATACTCCCCAGGCGAGTGTAGAAGCAAAACCAAGTGGTGAAGCAGGGTGAGCACAATAATGCATATATCAAGTAGGAAATACTCAGGAGGCAGATAGGATAGAGCAGGTAAGAATAGACATGGCATGAGAATCATGAAAATCATAAAATCCGAATAAAACCAATCCGAGCTACCAGGTAGTTATAACATAATACTCATAAAAACATGAAATCCGATATAAAGTCCGGGAAAAGCAAATACGGTAAGGCACATCACGGATTCATAGCTATTTAAGAGGCAGGCTTTGGTATGCGTCCCATTCCACATACCTCTACTTACAACTTAAAGAGCCGGTATTATGACACTTTATTATTACTCGTCTTGCCCATATATCTCGGTATGTGCCTCGGTGTACGGCCAACTCACATACATCCATATATAAGCAAGTCGAGGTTGTTATTGGAAACAGCGGGGGTATCAACGAACTATGTTTACAGTGGGTCCCGTGCATGCCCGGGACCACGGTCCAGGATTGTTCCGTTGCATGGAAACGGAAGCCAGCCGCAAGGCTAAACAGGAGGGACTTATGTATGCCCTATAATAACAGGAATAAGGGAGCCAGCTCTCCCCTCGGTCCCCTGGAGGCCCTCAGGTCAGACCGGAACATGATTGTACAATATACCTAATACCACTGTAAACACGAACACATATCGATATCCGCATGTTTCCCCCGACCCAATACAAGTTGGTCCTTTTTAGGATTCATTAGTTTAATTATCACTTTACGGGAAAAACAGGAAATAGACATGATCAGGAGTAAGGAGTACATAAGTACTATATAGTCAGGTCACTGCATGTAAAGCAGGAAAACAGGTCACTGATCATGACACAGAATCATAAGTCAAGGTCCCGTAAAGATGATAATCACAAGTCAAGTCATCATGCTGGGTGTCAAGTGATAGCATGACAGAGTGGTGATATTTAGTAAACAACCAAGCATATCAAGAATGGATAGTAGTCAGGTAAGTCATGACATAATAAAAGGGTCTTGCCAAATAGTGGCATGGCAGGTGGTTAGATGATAACACAGTTGCCAAGTGATATACATATGATAAATGGTAGCACATACTGACAGGTCTAAAATAATGCCAAGTGGTAATGTAAAAGCAATGGTCCAAAGTCCAACAAGTCCAACGACCACGAAGGGTCGGCCACGCATAGCATAAAGCAATAAAAGATATAAAGCATGAAATACAATACATGAAGACTAGAGCGAGAATACTATCATAATCAATGGAATGGTAAAGCAAGAGGGTAGCGAGTGAGAACACTCGCCTGAGTCACCATATACCGAAATATCCGAAATCCACGGAAGCTTGGGATGCGCCACAAAACCTGATATAAATATGTAGAGTGAAGAGGAGAGAGAAAGAGAGAAGGGAAGATGATGTTTGTCAAGTGACAAGTCAAGTAACACCAACATATGATATAAGTCTAGAGGATAAGGTTCATATTCAAGAAAGGAATCAACTATGACAGACAGGCAAAGTTAGTCGACTAGGATGGAAGAGTAGTCGACTAATAGTGGAGTTAGTCGACTAACAGTAGGGTCTGGTCGACTAAAACTGTGTAACAGAGAGTTGGGTTTGGTTTCAGGGAATAGTTAGTCGACTGGAGTAAAATAGGTAGTCGACTAACAGATACTCTAAGTCGACTAATAGTATGGTCAAGTCGACTAGAACTGAGATACAGAAAGTTGGGGTTTCTGATTCAGGAAGAGTTAGTCGACTAGGGTCAAAAGTGTAGTCGACTAAGGGTCTCAAGTCGACTAGGAACTAAGGTAAGTCGACTAATACTGTGTTTCCAGAAAGGTTAAGTTTTAGCTAAGGGTTTCTAGTCGACTAGCTCCTAGGTCAAGTCGACTAATCGTCTGGAAACAGTAAACAGAACAGATTTTCTAGGGTTTGTGTCTGATGTCAAATAATCATGGATTGAATACACAAGTGAACAGATATGAATACATATGTATACTAAGAATTGACTAAGTCTTGGTGATGAAAATTACCTACCAAAAGGAGTGGTTGATGATGAAGAAGGTGGTCAGGTGAGAGAGAGAGAGAGGGAGCAGGAGAGAGAAAGGGAGTGTGTCCCAGGAGAGAGAGAGAGAGAGAGAGAGAGAGAGAGAAGAAACCAGGGAGAGAGAGAGAGAAAGAAGGGGGGCTGCTGCCCCCCTCCCGCACACACACAGTGCCCCCCCATTGGGGGCACTCGGCCCTGGCCGCCGGCCAGACGGCGGCGCCGGGCGGCGCCGGCCGCCGGCGAAGGAAGAGGGGCTATGCCCCCTCAACAGAGAAGGGAGGGGGCTGTGCCCCCTCCAGCAGAGAAAAGGGGGGCCTTGCCCCCCTCAGCACAGGCACAGGGGCCCAGGCGGGCCCCTGGCCGCCCACGGTCGCCGGCAGGGCGCCGGCGGCGCCCGGACTGGGGTGGCGCCGGCCACCCCAACGAGAAGAAGGAGGGGGCTGCTGCCCCCTCCACACTGCGCACAGGGGCCTCAGGCCCCCTGGTCGCGCCCAAGGCCGCCGGCCTTACGCCGGCGGCGGTCTGCCCTCGCCGGGGCAGCGCCGGAGGAGAGGGGAGCCGGCGATGGAGGTGGTGGCCGGATCGAAGGTGAGGAGAAAAAAGAGAAAAAGGAAAGAAAAGAAAAGAAAAAAGGAAAGGGAAGAAAAAGAGAAAGAAGAAGGAGTTGGCGGAGTGGAGGGCTCGCCGGCGGTGGTGGGCGGAGGGTCGCCGGAGGGCCGGTGATGGGGCTCGGTTGGGTGTCGCCCACGCAGGAGAGGAAGAAGAAGAAGAAGAAGAAGAAGAAAAAGGGAAGAAGGAAAAAGAGAAAGAAAAGGAAAAGGAAAGAAAAGAAAAAGGAAAAGAGAGAGAGATTGATGGATGGGAGAGGGGTGTGTCTCCCACGTGGAGGGGAGTAGGTGGAGTTGGTGAGAAAAAGGAAGGAAAAGAAAGGAAAAGAAAGAAAGAAAGATTCAAAAAATAATAATATAATAATAAGGTTGGAAAATCGACTGTTCCCGAAAAATCCCCAAAAATACCGGAGGTAGAAAAACGTCATCCTGATGAATAATATGAAATCGGTTTCAGAAATAAAATCTCATTTTCAAATTAAAAATCCAGAAGCCAACCGCCGATACCGGTCTACCCCGGGTCGGCCGGATTTTGATAAATTCCGAAAAATCCCAGAAAATACATTAAAGAATAAATATGGTTTTAAGAAGTAAAGTGAAAGCGGAATTCAGAAATTCAATTCCAATCGTCCCGGAATCAACCAGCGATACTGGCCGATACCGACTCCGGTGGAATTTTCATAAAATCATAAAATCCTCAGAAAAAGAATGTAGGTAGAAAATATGATTCTAAGGAATAAAGCCTAAAGGACCATCATGAAATTCCAAACTGTTTGAGAATTAAAAATCCAGAATCGGTCAGCGGCACTGGCCGACACCGGTTTTGAAGAAATTCATTTTAATTCCAGAAAAATCTAGAAATCATAGAAAAAATATATAATAATGGAAAATGATATTTAAAACTAAAATCGGTCAAATCTAATCACCGGAAAGACCAAATCGAAATAATATACTATAATCGAGTTCCTGGTTCGGACTGGGACTGACTCCGAGTCCACGAATCCAAATCCAAGACAAAACAATCATATAAGGAATTCATAAAGCAAAACAAATACAGGAAACAAATCGAAAAAATACGATCGAAAAATCTGAATACGCAACTAAGTACGTATTCCGGGAACGGGGTATTACAATCCACCCACCTTACAAAAAATTGCGTCCTCGCAATTTCGTTAAGGGGTGAAATGAATACAAAGGGACAAAGGTGGAAATCTATACCAATTAAGATATGAAGCACTATAGGTAGGGCTCTCAAGTCTACTGAACAATAATCATACTCCGCACTTCCGGCTGTATAAATCTTCGAATAATGCTGAATAATACTGCTGATGTCGTGGCTGTGAAATAAACAAGCCAGAATACCGAAGACAAAGAAAACCCTGATAGTCCTGAGCATAATAATAAAGAAGACCGATAATTAAGAATCCCGAATACCAAGCATCAATCACTCTGAAGAGAATCCGACTGCTGTCTTCTGAAAGATAGCCAGATTAGAATAAATCTGGAGAATACCAAGCTTCATAGAATTCACCGAAGAGATCACATAATAGCTTCATGCAGAACCAGCCACTACCTTCCTAGTCTATCATATCTTAAGTTAGCATAAAGGCTTCATAAAACCAAAACAGGGAAGGGATATGGAAAGGATTTAGGAATCAAAGGAAGGATGGTCAAGAAATAGATAACTCTGCACTTGTAGTTGGAATGTATAACCAAGACTCATGTATTCCAGTTGCAAATCTCTTTACCATTGATTTGCCCTCTGGACGTACTGAGGAAGTTAGAGCCTAAGCTCTGATACCAACCTGTAACGCCCCGATTCCACGGATACGGGGACGTCACTGCAACGTATATACGTAGGTCAGAACTACCCACCCGTATATACGCTAAGCATCAGTAGTACAAACAAGAATCAGAGTACGGAAGCAAATGGTGCATTATACATTCCAACACATATATACAATTACAGAATTATCACCAGAGTGATTACAATATTACATGAATATCATATCACTAATATGCGCAAATGCGAGAGTACAAGGAATATACATAAATGAACAGTATAAAAAGGAGCTCGCATACAAGTATGCAAGGAACTGTACAAGTGAAAAGTATAAAAGAGCACTCACGAGTTTGCTAAGGGAAAACTCGAGAGGCACAAAGGGGGTCTGGAAGGATGTGGCTAAGGACGGTCGGCTGGAGATCCACGCTACTGCTGCGTTACTCTGAACACACGCTCCTAACTCCAAGACCTGGACGTGAGAATCCAGGGGAGTCAAATAATACTCCCCAGGCGAGTGTAGAAGCAAAACCAAGTGGTGAAGCAGGGTGAGCACAATAATGCATATATCAAGTAGGAAATACTCAGGAGGCAGATAGGATAGAGCAGGTAAGAATAGACATGGCATGAGAATCATAAAACAGAAATCCGAATAAAACCAATCCGAGCTACCAGGTAGTTATAACATAATACTCATAAAACATGAAATCCGATATAAAGTCCGGGAAAAGCAAATACGGTAAGGCACATCACGGATTCATAGCTATTTAAGAGGCAGGCTTTGGTATGCGTCCCATTCCACATACCTCTACTTACAACTTAAAGAGCCGGTTATTATGACACTTTATTATTACTCGTCTTGCCCATATATCTCGGTATGTGCCTCGGTGTACGGCCAACTCACATACATCCATATATAAGCAAGTCGAGGTTGTTATTGGAAACAGCGGGGGTATCAACGAACTATGTTTACAGTGGGTCCCGTGCATGCCCGGGACCACGGTCCAGGATTGTTCCGTTGCATGGAAACGGAAGCCAGCCGCAAGGCTAAACAGGAGGGACTTATGTATGCCCTATAATAACAGGAATAAGGGAGCCAGCTCTCCCCTCGGTCCCCTGGAGGCCCTCAGGTCAGACCGGAACATGATTGTACAATATACCTAATACCACTGTAAACACGAACACATATCGATATCCGCATGTTTTCCCCCGACCCAATACAAGTTGGTCCTTTTTAGGATTCATTAGTTTAATTATCACTTTACGGGAAAAACAGGAAATAGACATGATCAGGAGTAAGGAGTACATAAGTACTATATAGTCAGGTCACTGCATGTAAAGCAGGAAAACAGGTCACTGATCATGACACAGAATCATAAGTCAAGGTCCCCGTAAAGATGATAATCACAAGTCAAGTCATCATGCTGGGTGTCAAGTGATAGCATGACAGAGTGGTGATATTTAGTAAACAACCAAGCATATCAAGAATGGATAGTAGTCAGGTAAGTCATGACATAATAAAGGGTCTTGCCAAATAGTGGCATGGCAGGTGGTTAGATGATAACACAGTTGCCAAGTGATATACATATGATAAATGGTAGCACATACTGACAGGTCTAAAATAATGCCAAGTGGTAATGTAAAAGCAATGGTCCAAAGTCCAACAAGTCCAACGACCACGAAGGGTCGGCCACGCATAGCATAAAGCAATAAAAGATATAAAGCATGAAATACAATACATGAAGACTAGAGCGAGAATACTATCATAATCAATGGAATGGTAAAGCAAGAGGGTAGCGAGTGAGAACACTCGCCTGAGTCACCAATATACCGAAATATCCGAAATCCACGGAAGCTTGGGATGCGCCACAAAACCTGATATAAATATGTAGAGTGAAGAGGAGAGAGAAAGAGAGAAGGGAAGATGATGTTTGTCAAGTGACAAGTCAAGTAACACCAACATATGATATAAGTCTAGAGGATAAGGTTCATATTCAAGAAGGAATCAACTATGACAGACAGGCAAAGTTAGTCGACTAGGATGGAAGGAAGAGTAGTCGACTAATAGTGGAGTTAGTCGACTAACAGTAGGGTCTGGTCGACTAAAACTGTGTAACAGAGAGTTGGGTTTGGTTTCAGGGAATAGTTAGTCGACTGGAGTAAAATAGGTAGTCGACTAACAGATACTCTAAGTCGACTAATAGTATGGTCAAGTCGACTAGAACTGAGATACAGAAAGTTGGGGTTCTGATTCAGGAAGAGTTAGTCGACTAGGGTCAAAAGTGTAGTCGACTAAGGGTCTCAAGTCGACTAGGAACTAAGATAAGTCGACTAATACTGTGTTTCCAGAAAAGGTTAAGTTTTAGCTAAGGGTTTCTAGTCGACTAGCTCCTAGGTCAAGTCGACTAATCGTCTGGAAACAGAAACAGAACAGATTTTCTAGGGTTTGTGTCTGATGTCAAATAATCATGGATTGAATACACAAGTGAACAAGATATGAATATATATGTATACTAAGAATTGAAAGTCTTGGTGATGAAAATTACCTACCAAAAGGAGTGGTTGATGATGAAGAAGGTGGTCAGGTGAGAGAGAGAGAGGGAGCAGGAGAGAGAAAGGAGTGTGCTCCCAGGAGAGAGAGAGAGAGGAGAGAGAGAGAAGAAACCAGGGAGAGAGAGAGAGAAAGAAGGGGGCTGCTGCCCCCCTCCCGCACACACACAGTGCCCCCCCATTGGGGGCACTCGGCCCTGGCCGCCGGCCAGACGGCGGCGCCGGGCGGCGCCGGCCGCCGGCGAAGGAAGAGGGGGCTATGCCCCTCAACAGAGAAGGGAGGGGGCTGTGCCCCCTCCAGCAGAGAAAGAGGGGGGCCTTGCCCCCCTCAGCACAGGCACAGGGGCCCAGGCGGGCCCCTGGCCGCCCACGGCCGCCGGCAGGGCGCCGGCGGCGCCCGGACTGGGGTGGCGCCGGCCACCCCAACGAGAAGAAGGAGGGGGCTGCTGCCCCCTCCACAACTGCGCACAGGGGGCCTCAGGCCCCCTGGTCGCGCCCAAGGCCGCCGGCCTTACGCCGGCGGCGGTCTGCCCTCGCCGGGGCAGCGCCGCAGGAGAGGGAGCCGGCGATGGAGGTGGTGGCCGGATCGAAGGTGAGGAGAAAGAAAGAGAAAAAGGAAAGAAAAGAAAAGAAAAAAGGAAAGGGAAGAAAAGAGAAAGAAGAAGGAGTTGGCCGGAGTGGAGGGCTCGCCGGCGTGGTGGCCGGAGGGTCGCCGGAGGGCCGGTGATGGGGCTCGGTTGGGTGTCGCCCACGCAGGAGAGGAAGAAGAAGAAGAAGAAGAAGAAGAAAAAGGGAAGAAGGAAAAAGAGAAAGAAAAGGAAAAAGGAAAGAAAAGAAAAAGGAAAAGAGAGAGAGAGATTGATGGATGGGAGAGGGGTGTGTCTCCCCACGTGGAGGGGAGTAGTGGAGTTGGTGAGAAAAAGGAAGGAAAAGAAAGGAAAAGAAAGAAAGAAAGATTCAAAAAATAATAATATAATAATAAGGTTGGAAAATCGACTATTCCGAAAAATCCCCAAAAATACCCGGAGGTAGAAAACGTCATCCTGATGAATAATATGAAATCGTTTTCAGAAATAAAATCTCATTTTCAAATTAAAAATCCAGAAGCCAACCGCCGATACCGGTCTACCCCGGGTCGGCCGGATTTTGATAAATTCCGAAAAATCCCAGAAAATACATTAAAGAATAAAATATGGTTTTAAGAAGTAAAGTGAAAGCGGAATTCAGAGAAATTCAATTCCAATCGTCCCGGAATCAACCAGCGATACTGGCCGATACCGACTCCGGTGGAATTTTCATAAAATCATAAAATCCTCAGAAAAAGAATGTAGGTAGAAAAATATGATTCTAAGGAATAAAGCCTAAAGGACCATCATGAAATTCCAAACTGTTTGAGAATTAAAAATCCAGGAATCGGTCAGCGGCACTGGCCGACACCGTTTGAAGAAATTCATTTTAATTCCAGAAAAATCTAGAAAATCATAGAAAAAATATATAATAATGGAAAATGATATTTAAAACTAAAATCGGTCAAATCTAATCACCGGAAAGACCAAATCGAAATAATATACTATAATCGAGTTCCTGGTTCGGACTGGGACTGACTCCGAGTCCACGAATCCAAATCCAAGACAAAACAATCATATAAGGAATTCATAAAGCAAAACAAATACAGGAAACAAATCGAAAAAATACGATCGGAAAATCTGAATACGCAACTAAGTACGTATTCCGGGAACGGGTATTACATTAATCATGTGTCCGATGAACGAATTCTAATTATCAATATCAGTGTTAAATTTCAGTTTATATCACTATTCAAGTTTTGATTCAGAATTTGTATATATCTGTTCAAATTTACGAGATCAAGATGTTTTATAATTCATAAGGAATCATCACACACACATCTCACATTTGCAAGCTCATTTACAGACATTAACGGTTCACAACTATTATTACCTGATTAAGATCAATGTAGTTAATTTAACTAATATTACATATATTTAGTTCCCAATCTTGATTTTAGTTTAATAATCATCATTAACAAGTTATGGGTTATCCAATCCATATCGATCGATGAAACTCCCAGAGAAGCTCTGCATTCTTTATATTTGTACATGCTAGTTATTAAGACTGAAATCGTATCACATAAACACCTTGCCTAAGTTTTGTTCATGATACAACACCTCAATCTCTTGTTCATGATTACATATTTAATATTGATCGAGTAAAGTGGTATATTCTAGCAATACTATCCCGAGGCCTCTGATTTCTGATTTATTAACTTGTTACATAATATCATATTATCGATTGCATTGAGCTTAGAAGAAATTTCTAATATCATGTTTGTTTATCCAGTTGGCCCTATTATCTCTCATTACTTTTAATCAATTCACTACTGATATTACTATCAACCCACAATTATCGGTTCTATAGTTATTAATTTCACGAGAATTTTATCCTTGTCTATTACTGTCCAAAATCTGGTAACCTAGCCAAAGTTCTATAAAGGTGAAAATTTTCACATTTCATCATTTACTTAATCAACTACTGATTATAGTTAGGGTAAAGATTTACTTACTAATACATATTTTTCTTTCTTTTCAATTTCTGATTATTTTCTCCAAACACAACATATGGTATGTGCTGACATTGGTTACCATTCACTGGTTTCATGAAATCTTTCTTTTGAATTATATTTATTAAACTATTTAGAAATGTACAATTCATACTCTGAATTCATACATGAGTCTACCAAAAACAAATTTAGATTTTTTTTTTTATACAATTCGATTTCATTTGTGAGGAAGAACTTTCATCGAAAATCAATTAAACGTCAACAAGATTCTCTTGTTGATAATGATGGACTATTTTAAGTCCTTTTTTTAGATAATTATAAATGTCTAAGTATGATGGTTTCTTCATGAAATGAAAGTGATACTGCTAACTTAAATTTTGTGCTCATTTATCATATTCTCTAATTTATATAAGATTGAAACTCAATTAATGATCTGTCACTTGTAAGTAATTTTCTTAGTCATAAGAAGTAGAGAGACTATAAAATTGTTCTTATGACAAAAGAACAGAAGAAGTCCTAAGACCATATAAAGTTTGATGTAGCCATAATGTTTCAAAAGGAAAGACAATTTTTTTTTATGGCATGTTCTGAAAGTAACTGATATCTCCCATGGATCTCAAATTAAAAAATTTCTAACAATAACACAAATTAAAAGGATTCATAACCCCTAATATTAAAAATTTAATTCTCCGTCCCGAATAAATTATGAATTCATAAAATTTGCAAACAATTATGAGTTCCAACGAGTTCTTATATCTTGAGGTAATTTTTTAGCAGGTAACTCTAAGCCCGAACAAATTTGTTTGAAAGTTGCCTTCGTAGGCTGCTACTTTTAATAAATATAATAATATCTCTTAATTTTTGAATATAATTATTAATTATTTTCAAATCATCTTTTACATACAAGTTAATAATATGACAAATACAACGAATATGAAAAAATTTTCATACAAAACGGGTTTTAAATAATTTTTAAAAACTCAATTGCTGTAGTATTTTCGCTAGCATTATCAAATGAAACAGTAAAAATTTTAGAATTAATTTTATATTCTCTAGCTACACGCATTATAATCTTACTGAGATTTAAAGCATTATGAGGTTGAGGAAATTTTTTAAAATCGATAATTTTTTATTTAAAACCCATCAGAATTAATAAATGCGAAGTAATAACAATTAACGGTAACCGTTTAAGGGCTTCCCAACAATCAGAAGTGAGTGCAATTTTATGGGATAAAGATGATAAAACTGCAATTAATATTTATTTTTTCTTCAAATACTTTAAACATTTCTGATCTTATAGTGTTCCTATTGACCTACTCATAGTTAGGATTATGAGTGATTTTAATATAATCTGTAAATACATCTTCTTCAGCCATACTAAAAGGTTGTTCAGACCGAATAAGATATTTTGTTAAATTTGTTTTAACCTGTTGCACGATTATAACTAAAAGTGCCTAAAGTGCCACCCAAAGTGCTAATTTGGGTTGTCGTGATGGTGTGTTCGAGGTATTTGCTCTTAATATGTCGGGCAAGTGGACCAGTTCTTGCATTTTTAGGAAAAGAATATGAAACATCTGGGTACAACTTGCATTGAGCCCTCCTAGATCCATTAACAGTTAATTTATCAAAATATTTTCAAACTGCACATTTAAGAGTTGTGGAGGTAGTTGATACCTCGGGGGAACTAATAGGTATATGAGAAACAGTGCTAGGTATATCAGAAGAAGCATTAAAATCTATGCATGTTGTAAGTTGTGTGTATGGGATTTGTGGAGTATCGTCTAGTGGCATATTTAAGGCTTCTCACGTATCATTACTAATATTAAAATTACCATGAAATCTAGAACCACAAGCTAGACTAGATCCAGCTTGACTAGAATTGACATCCATTTTTTTAGCTAGCTTATAATTTTATAAGAATATAAATACCGAATTGAAGAGCTTGTAGAGAGAGAACTTATAGAGCTTGACTAGAGAGAGCTTGAAGAGCTTGTAGAGAGAGCTTGTAGAGGTTGTAGAGAGAGAGCTTGTAGAGCTTAAGGAATTGAGGCTTGAGAGCTTGTAGAACTTGTAGAGAAACCTTTAAGAGCTTGTAAGAGAAAAAAGAGCTTGTAGAGCTTGAGAAAGATGAAAGGAGTAGTTTTTATTATGTGAAATGAAGTAGGGAATTGAGGTATTTATAGAGGAGAAGTAGTATTTTTTTACAATTTTCTTTTGCAAAAAACACAAAAAAACACATCATATACCCCGTTAGAAGGGTTTTGCCAAAAAAAATTGCAAACCTCCAACGGCTATAATAGCCGTTGGGATTAAGCGGGGGGTATTTGCAAATACACCTCCCAACGGCTCTAAGAGCCATTGGACTCTGCTTTTGGCCGGGCTGGCCCGGTGGGCCGTGCCAGTCCAGTGACGGGCCCGGGCTTGGCACGACCTACTGGGCGAAGGGCCGCCTATTTGCGGACCTGGGGCCGGCCCGAAAATATCCCGGACCCGGGCCGGGTTGACGCGGGTCCTGCCTGGGTTGGGTCGGGCCCGAGCTACTCAGGGTTATGCCCGTGCGGGTTGTCGGGCCAGGCCAGCGCAATTGACATCCCTGAGTGTAAGTGAGAAACTATGTTATGTTTTACAGTGTTTGACTGGTAATGCAAACGTGTAAGTGAAAAAGTACACTACAAAATTAACTGTAGTAATGATTAAAATATTATAAATATTATTTAATTAAATCTACTATTGAAAATTAAAATCTATTAATAAATTTGAGGAAAAATATTAACAATTTTAATATGTTATTTTAATAATAAATTAATAAAATATTATTATAATTAGTAAAATATTAACAAAATGTTAACTAAACAAATAATTATTAAATTTTAAGAAGAATTTAAAGAATACTAATAAAATTTTAGGAATACTCGTAAAATATAAATATTAATAAATTTTAAGAAAACTAATAAAATATTATTATAATAGTATACAATTATAATATTATAAAATATTATTATAATATCAAATTTTATTATAATTTAATGTAAAATTAACAAAATTAAATATCAGTATAATACTAGATATAATAAAATATTAATATAATAACAAAGTTTACTATAATATTAATAAAGTAATTAAATATATTATAAATTTAATAAAATTAAATATATTGTAATTTTGTAACGCCCCGATTCCACTGATACGGGGACGTCACTGCAACGTATATACGCAAGTCAGAGGTACCTTCACGTATATACGCTAAGCATCAGTACAGGCAAGAATCAGAGTACGGAAGCAAGTGGTGCATTATACATTCCAACACATGAGTACAATTACAAAGTTATCACCAGAAGTGATCCAATATTACATGAATATTACATCACTGATATGCGCAATTGCGGGAATACAAGGAAATGAACAAGTTCTGGACGGTCTGCTGGAGATCCACGCTACCGCTACGCCACTCTGATCAGCAACAGGAAGAATCCACACGCTCCTAGCTCCATAACCTGGACGTGAGGTCCAGGGGAGTCAATGACACTCCCCAGGCGAGTGGGATAGAATGCCAAGTGGCGAAGCAAGGACAAGCACAAGTGTGCGTATAACAAATAATATCAAGCAGGAAGTACTCGTGTTCAGATAGAACAGGAGACAGGAGGGTTATGATCAGGTAAGAACAGGTATAGCATAATAATCATAAAACAGTAAATTCGATATAAAGCTGATTACAAGCAAGATTGATTGTATACGCTTAGGTCACGGTCCATGAGATTAGTACATCGAAGAATAATCCAAACAAGGAAACCCTCATCTATATACCTTTATCTCATATCATCGTAATCCAAGTGCATACAACGGAGTTACAAAGTGGTCATAACAGGAACACATAACAAGCATAACAGGAGTACATAACGGGAGTCATAACGGGAATCATAACAGGTATCTATTATTATTATTATTACTCGTCTAACCCATATATCTCGGTATGTGACCTGGTGTACAGCCAACCCACATACATCCATATATAAGCAAGCCAAGGTTGTTAACGGAAGTAGATGGAGAACTGATAGAGCTTCTTATAGTAGTTTCCATACACCTGGAACTAGCTTTTGGGGGCCCAAAGTCCCCTAACAGTAATCAGTATGGGCCCAAAGTCCCACTATTCACTTGCACCAGTATTTTAATCCATCACTATAAGTAAGGTATCATTCCGGCATCCATCACTTCCTCCCATTCCCATACAAGTTGCAGCTTATTAATATTATCAGATTACGGGAATGAGCAGGATCATAACTGGAATACATAACAAGAATCATAACTGGAATCATAACAAGTGATCAGTTACTACATTCCCATTATCGTGATAATCAAGAAGTCAAGTGCATCATGCCTGGTGTTAAGAGATAGCATGATAAGATGATGATATTGGCAGGTAACAAGAGTCAACGACCACGAAGGGTCGGCCACGCATGGTATGAAAGCAGTAAAAGACATATGGAATAAATATATGAAAACATGAAAAGAAATACTTATCGACCCGGCGGAAACAGGAAATAAGAAGATCCAGAAGAAAGCGAGAGAACTCGCATAATCAATGAAATAGTAAAGTCAAGAAGATAGTGAGAACACTCACCTAATCGACGATAAAAATAGGAAAGCAAGAGGAAAGCGAAAACGGAAGGTAAGAGGACAGCGAGAACACTCGCCTGAATCACGAAAAGCCGAAAGGTCCGGAATCCATTGAAGCTCGGGACGCGCCATAAAATGATATGAATATGTAGAGAGAGAAATAGAAGAGGTTTGATGGTGGTGGTAATTTTGGAGAAGGTAAAGGAAAGGTGGAAGCTTTGGTGGAGTTTTGGAATTTGTGGTGTTTCCATGGAGATGGAGGAGGAAGAAGATGAAGGTAAAGGTTTGGAGAAGTTGTGTAGTGGTGGAGATGAAGGAGGAGTTGGTGGTGGTGAAGGCTTTGGTGAAGTGGTGAAGAGATGAATGAAAATGAAATGGAGAAGGAGAG
Source organism: Agave tequilana (assembly GCA_038442645.1). NCBI lineage: Eukaryota > Viridiplantae > Streptophyta > Magnoliopsida > Asparagales > Asparagaceae > Agave > Agave tequilana. The sequence goes on along the minus strand of JAVJIF010002026.1, from coordinate 1,112 downwards.
GTATTTATAGAGTTTTGGATTTGTGAAGGTGATGCAAATAAAGAAAAGAGAGGGGGCTATTGCAAAATGGGAGGGGTGAGGTGTTTCTCTTGGCCAATGGTGGCTTGCCATGGTGAGGGGTGAGGTGGAATGAAGTGTGTGGAAGTTGGTGAGGTGGAGAAAATGGAAGTTTGGAGAAGCTTCTAGAAGCTTTGGAGAAAACTTAGGATGGAAGTAACTAGGGTGGAAGTAAAAGGAAAATAAAGAAATAGAAAAAGAAAAAAAAAGGGAAGATATTTTGGTGGGAGAAGCTTGTTGGAGAAGCTAAAGGAAACTTGGGAGTGCAAGTAAAAGGAAACTTGGAGAAGAAGAAATGGAAGCTTCTAGAATATGGTGGAAGTTGGAATTTTGGAGGAAAAGTCAAAGTTGTGGAGGAAGCTAAAAAAAATAAAGGAAAATGAAAAAAGGAAAAGAAATTAAAAAGGAAGATATTTTCTGGTCTCAAAAAGTGAAACTGTTAAAAAAGACTGCTTCCCGAGTTTGAGTCGAGGATGCGGAAAACATTCGGAAAAAATACCGAAATCGTCCCGAAATCAAGTATTTCGTAACGACTCGCAAAAATTACCAAAAATCAAGAATAATATTCTAAGACTCATGTGAAAATTCGTTTAAAGAAATAATATAATAGTTTTAAAACTAAAAATCTCGGATAATGGCCGTTACCAACTCCGGTGGAATTTTCATAAAAATCAATAAATCCTCAGAAAAAGAATGTAGGTAGAAAATATGATTCTAAGAAATAATGTCTAAAGAACTATTATGAAATTCCAAGCTGTTTGTAAAATAAAAATCCAGGAATCGGTCAGCGACACTGGCCGACACCGGTTTGAAGAGATTCCATTTAATCCAGGAAAATTCCGAAAATCATATAAAATCTAAAATATTGGAAAATAATATTTAAAAATGAAATCGGTCAAATACAAGAAGTAAATCAAAAAAATACGATCGAAAAAACTGAATACGTAACTAAGTACGTATTCCGGGAATGGGTATTACAATCCACCCACCTTACAAAAAATGCGTCCGCGCAATTTCGATAAGGGGTAAATTGAACACAAAGGGGACAAAGGTGG
>JAVJIF010002025.1:0-129256 GCA_038442645.1 Agave tequilana | reverse complement strand
CATAAGGCATCAATCAATTTGGTGAAGCAGTCCTTCGGTTTTGATTCACAATTTCTCCAAGATAAGCTTAATTTGTCTATTAAAGACCTCTACTTGCCTACTGATTTGAGGGTGATAAGGTGTGGATAACTTATTTGTTATGACATATATTTGCATAACGGCTGTCATAACTCTAATATATAATACATTAATATGTATAATAGTATTTTAATATGTATATAAGATTTGTATTAAGAATTATTATTACTTTATGTGAGTTTTCATAACTAATAGTTATAAATTTCTATTATTATTATTATTGGTGATTGTTAGTAGTAGATGGTGTTACTATTGTTTCGTTATAATTATTAGTTATTATTATTGTTGTTATTACTGATATATTATTTACTATTATCATTATTGATTATTTTAATCATATTTACATGTAATCTTTATGAATTATTATTATTACTATTATTAGTATTACTACTACTATTATTATTTTGTTGTTGTTCCTTTACTATTTCATGTTCTTCTCTTAGCCCATGAATCCTAGACTCAAACTCAAAACAAATAAGAAACAAAAACAAAAATTGAATTCCTCATCCCATTAAATCTAAGAACATCCAAAGATAAAAACAAACAAAAATCATTAAAATTCATGCAAAATTCTCCCCTGTCCTAAAATACCCCCAAATCAAGTTCAAACTAATAGATAATCATTCAAATTTATGGGCATATCTAAATCCTAACTAAAAATCAATTTAAACTTAACCTAAAAACTAGAAAAACATGATAAAACTTATTTTATATGACCATCTAAATAAATTCAAAATTATTTCATTTAAAAAAAAGATCAATCTACCATAGGGAGAATTACCCATCAAGCTTTAGAGTTAATCATCAAGGCAAATACTTCGTTCCCTTTCCCTTTTTTGATTTTAATCTGATAGGAATTAAGCTTAAGACTTGCATAAAGTTTCCTTCATCATTGTCTCTTAATGTAACCTTCTAGTTTCTTATATGTGCTCGTTTATGTGATTTTGATAAAAAAAGTGATCTGTTTCCAGTCCTTCATAAATTAATTCCTACCTTGTGCATGTTCTCATCCGTGTCATATGCTGATATTTTATTGACATAGACATTCAAAAATTATGAGATCAATTATCATAATTATGACCATTTATAATTACCACAAAACTTTATTACCATAAAAATGTACATATTTATGCAAACATATGATAGGTCAAGGGTATCTATTTGTCAAGCTTTGATCACTTACATGAAGATGCAGAGACTTCATAAGGAGACTAGGACTTATTTATCAATATTTGTGCTAAAAAAGAAAAATAAAAACAACATCTTCAAGTAAAAATATCATTTGATATAAAGCAACTTTTGTAGAGATAATTCAATATCACAAGTAACCTGAACAAATTTAAAGCCAAAAACATAAGCATACAATTACGCTATCACAATAAATGTTAAAACATGAAAGATGCAATTTTCATATAAAGCACACGTGTTAAATTATAGAAAACTTAACAAATTTTAATCTTCATCTTTCCTACTCCTAATTTGGTTATATCATGTAGTCTAAATTCTCTTTATCAATCATTTGGTATCAGTGGATAAAAAATTTTCTGTAGTTAAGTTTCAAAAAAAAGAAGATATTACAAAAATTATTTTGATGTATTTGCCATTCTGAAATTCTGTTTAATCTCCGTCTATTCTGAAAATTCCTTTTGGTTCTAAAATAATTGCTGCTAAATCCCTGTAATTTTTGAAAAACTGCTTCTAGACATGAAATAATTGCTGTTAAATCCCTGTAATTTCTGAAAACTATTTTCACACTTAAAATAATTGTTGTTAAGTCCCTATAATTTCTGAAAACTATTTACAAACCTGAAATAATCGCTGTTAAGTCCTTATAATTTTTTAAAACTATTTTCAGACATGAAATAATTGTTGTTAAGTCCTCGTAATTTCTGAAAACTATTTTCAGACCTGAAATATTGTTTTTTAGTCCCTATAATCTCTGAAAATTATTTTCAGACTTGAAATATTATTGATTACCCGTGTAACTTCTGAAAATCATTTCCATCCAAAAATGCCACTGTTTAGCTCCCACAAGTTGAAAAAAAAAAAAGAAAAACTATTCGATCTAGTATGCTAAAATGATTTAGCTTTCATAAAATTGTCTAAGAATCTATGATAATTTATATTTGCTTCATGTTGAATCTTTTAATGGAATTTTAAGAAACTTTAACTTAAAACCAAAATCTTAACCCTAATAGATGTCAAGTTTCTATGTTTAAATTCGAAACTTGTTGTGGGTGAGTTAAGACATGTTACTTGATACTGGATTTTCAGCATGCTTTTAATAATGCCTCAAGTTAATTAGTCATACGAGCCGTGCTTGAACATATTGCTATGCGATGACTAATAGACACATGATAGATAATTACAACATGAACACCTTAGGCATGAACATGAATACAAATATTAGATGACATGGATAAATGCTTATGTGAAGCATGCACTTAAAATTACTTGGGAAAGTGGTACATGGTGATTATATGGGCTTGACAAGGACATGGTGGCATGGTTATTCTTAGCACTTGGTTCACACAAGTAATTCATGTTCTATAATAAATTTGGTTGTAAAAATGATAAGATACGAGGCCAATATATGGGAAATTGATGGTAGAAACTGAGAAAGTATACCTTGAGTAACCCTACCTATGTACAAGGTATGGTGGTGTTTATTTTACATGGTGCATGTCACTTTATGACATGAATTATTGATGAGCTTATTCTAGCTATATATTATCATACTGTATTACTCCTGGCATGGTTCCCGCTTGAGTACATGGACGCTTTTTTCACTAACAGTTTTTAAATAATGATAGTCATTGATTGATATGTGAGAATAGGCTGTAGTACGAGACACAGTCATTTTCACGTCTTAGCGCCCAATTGACATGTGTAGTAGGCGTACGATGGGGTACATCTACTGCAAGTGACAGTTAGGGTACTGTCATCTGATTAGTAAACCCGCATGTGGTAGTTGGGGTACTGTCATCTAAAGTAAACCCTAGGGACATCTTCATAATTAATCTGGTACTTTTGTAATTCTTGCAATGGTTACTACTAGTTGATTGTTTTGTTATACTTGTTACACTTCACTTACCCCATGTTATAACCATATTTATATTTATGTGAGCATTTGTTTATCATCATGACTTGGATATTATATGACTGGTTTTGGTAATAACTCATGCTACAAGTACTTGATTGTGTGATGAAAATAAGTATCATATAAATGCATATTGCGTGTCCTTTCCTTCTTCATACACATCTGCGTACTCTGTACGTATTATATACTTTCTTTTCTTTATTTGTACTTGTCGGGAATTTCTGACTCCTAGGGATTTGCTTAACTTAGATAGTGGACAAGTCGTGGAGACATTGATCGGAGACAAGGAGTACTACGAAGAACCTGTTGGGGCTCAGTACAAGACTTGAAAACTGCTTTTTATTGTTTTCATATTGTATGAATAAAGAGAGAACTTGGACTCATGTATTAGTGTTGGGATTTGTTCCAGTTATTTGATTTTGTGGACTTCATTAGTTGAAGAAATCTTTGATTAGTTTTGCTTCCATGTATGTGTACCATATGTGAACATGATTTATATGCAGTAGATAAAAAAAATGACGTAATTTGCATGTTAGAGGCCTAGCATACTCCTTTGAACGTGTCGCCGGCCCAAGTCACGTGTTTATCTCGCTTTAGTGAGAAGCGGGGTGTGACAAGGGCTTCAAAAGTTCTATTGAAAAAATGTAAGCCATTATCACTTATTATTGCACGAGGAGTTCCAAAGCGTGAGAAGATGTTTTCTTTCAAGAACTAGACAATAACTTTATTGTCATTTGTCTTGCAAGGGATGACTTTAACCCTTTGGATACGTAATCCAGAGCCACGAAGATGTATTGGTGACCAAATGAACTAAAAAAGAGTCCCATAAAGTTGATGCGCCAAACGTCAAAGAGTTCTACTTTTAGAATTGGGTTGAGGGGCATCATATTACATTTCAAAATCCTACCATCATTTGGCATCTTGTGCACATATTGCAAAAGTTGAATGCATCCTAAACAAAGTGGGCTAATAGAACCCACTCTAGAGTACTTTTTCGGCAGTTTTATGGGGACAAAGTTCCACCGCATGCAAGCTCGTGATAAAGACTAAAACACTCTTTAATTCCTCATCGAAAATACAGCTCCTAATGATTTGGTTGGAATAATATTTAAAGAGATAGTCAGAATAATATTTAAATAGATAAGGTTCCTCCCAAATGAAATATTAGACTTGAGACAAGAACTAATATACATCTTGTTTTGATCAGTAGATGGGGTTTGGTTTATGATTAAGCAGTTGACTATGTCAGCAAACTATGATTCCTTAAAGGTGGCTAAGAGTTGTTCATCGGGGAAGTTATCGTTGATTGGTAACTCGTTGGAAGGGGCGTGTGGCACACGAGAGAGGTGATCGACAACGAAGTTTTTGACACCCTTTTCATCTCGAATTTCAAGAACAAACACTTGAAGTGGGAGGACACAACTGATAAGTCAGGCCTTCATGTCCTTCTTGAGCATAAGGTATCGAAGTGCGAAATGGTGGTGAGTATTATGGTTTTGGTCCCAAGTAGGCATGGATGAAATTTTTTCAATGTACATTACTGCCAAGAATTCTTTCTCAGTTGTAGTATAGTTCAATTGGGCATCATTAAGAGTCCTACTTGAATAGTAGATTATATTCTGCTTGTTATCTATGCGTTGTCATAAGACAGCACCTATGGCAAAATCGATAGCGTCGCACATGATCTCATGGCCAGCTAAATGTTCAAGCATTTAGTCGATGAAGGGAAGTGGAAAATGGTCCTTATGAGTTGCTGCATTTCCTTCCTATAGTCGATGCAAACTCGACTTTTGTAGGAAGTTAAGTTTGGATCAACTCTTTGTTCTCATTTTCAATCACGGTGAAACCGATTTCTTCGGAACTGCGTAGACAGGATTGACCCATTGCTATCAGAAATGGGATAATAGCCAATGGGATAGATTATCCTATTGTATAAGAGTTTCAAGATTTCAGCACGAACAACCTCTTGCACTATAGGGTTTAACCTACGTTGCGGATCTCTCTTCGGTATCGCTTCTTCATTGAGATGAATGCGATGTTGAACTATGGCTGAACTCAATCTCTTATATTAGTCATAGTCTAACCAATGACTTTCTTATGTTTCTTAAGAATTGCCTTAAGATTCTCTTCTTGCCCATCAGTCAAATGGGATGCAATTATGACGGAAAAAGTCTCTTATTCATCTAGATAGACATACTTGAGATGTGTAGGTAAGGCTTTCAACTCGAAGGAAGGGGAAGGCTCAATAAAAGGAGGAGTTAAGTTCACTGGCTCCAGATTTGGTAAAATAGGGTTTGATGCCCAATTCACAGAGACTCGACAATCTGATCAAGGTTAAAGTCTTCAGACTCTAACTCGAAGTCACAATCAGTTTCTAATTCCAATTCTTCTTTATGCTCGCTAGTCAGGCTCTCAATGAGGTTAACTTCAAATGTTTGATCCTCAACATCACGGGGTTGCTTTCCTAGTTTGAAAATATTTACTTCTCTAGTCAGGTCTCCAAAGGTTTAACTCATGGACCCATTCCTACAGTTGGTAATAAACATTTGCACTAGCAAAGAATAGGCGCCCCAGGATAACGGGAGTTTGAGCCCTAGGATTGGATACAGGTTGTGTCTCAAGAACTATGAAATCAACGGGGTAGATAAACCCTGAACCGGATAAGGACATCATTAATTTCCCTTTGGAACTTTTATAAACCTATCAGCCAATTGGATGGTGATTTGAGTTGGATGAAGATCGCCTAACCCGAGTTGTTGATAAACTGCGAAAGGGAGCAAGTTGATACTTACCCCAAGTCAAGAAGTGCACGACTAATCTTGGCTTATTCTATACTTCAGGCAATGGTGGGACAACCTAGATTCTTGTACTTGATAGAGATTGGACCTAACAATAGCTCACTAATGTTAGTGGCTAAGAAGACTTTCTTGGGCACATTAGTTTTTCTCTGCTTAGTGCACATATTTTTAAGAAATTTTTCATTAGATGGGACTTGTTGGATGGCTTTAAGAAGTGGCACATTTATCTTCACTGGATTGAAAATCTCAATTATCTTATGTTGGCCCAAAGGCCCATCACTCTAGTTTTGATGATGATCAACTCATGTAGTTATGTGTACTAATGATCTTGTGTTTAATTAGTGACAGATTTGTTATCAAGATCTTAGTAGGTGTGGAGCTTCAACAAAGGACTTAAAGTCAAGTTTTGGAGCTAGCACCGATTGATTCAAGAGCTTGTGCATCAAGATCACATCAAGTACTCAAGAGGAGTCTAGCTCTATGGATCGTGTTTGGACCAAGTCTAGAAGATGAGAAGGCTTCAAGTGAAGACTTCAAGAAGATGAAGACTTGAGTCTAGGTTTGTTTTTATAAAATTGTGTTTTAGTTAAAATGTAAAGGATAAAGTAGTTGGTGGATTGCTCAAGTACATATACACACACACTCTTGATAGTTTTGTTTTTACAAAAGATTTTTACTTTGGAAAAATACTTTTTGGTTTTTGGAATTTCTTATATGCATGTCTTTTATCCAAAACCATGTTTAGAGCTTAATGTCAAAAACATAGATATCTTATTTGTGTAGTGGATCATATCCATACACACTATGCTTTAATGAATTCAAAATATCTTATTTTTGTATCATGAAGAAGTTTGGAAAACAAGTTTTAGAAAAATACAAGTTTTCATTTGAGCCATATTTTTCAAGTTACAAAAATAGTTCAAAACATTTGTAACATGCCTTGATTTTGTGCAAGCATGTTTGTTTATCAAAGTATATTGGTAAAACTATTTTTGTATATTTTTCAGTATTTTATGGGATTTTTATGTGAGCCAAAAGACCAAGTTTTTAATCCCTAGTTCAGACCTGACCTGGCTTCAGCTAGTCGACTAGTCGACCGACTAAGTCGACTAGGGCTGAAGTCGGTCGACAGACTCGGTCGACCGACGTGCACAGACATGCACGCCAGCTCTGCATGATGGCCGGCCGACCGACCCGGTCGACCGTCTAGAGAGTTCTGCTCTCTAGAAAGGCCCCGGCCGACCGCGCGGTCGACCGGACAGAGAGATTGCTCTCTGTATCCTGGCTCGGTCGACAGGCCGGTCGACCGATGGCTCAAACGGTCTGAAATATGACCGTTGGCCGGTCGGCCGGACGGTCGACCGACAGGCCTGACAGAACCCCAACGGCTAGTTTTTCTGAGCCTATAAATTTGGGGGTTTGGGCATTGTTTTCACCAAGATTTGGAGAGTATTTTTGAGCAGTTTGTCCAATCCTTTTCAGAGGTTTTTCTCCACAAATTTGAGAGCAAATATTTCCTATCAAAAGGGAAGATTTTATCAAGAGTGTTAAAAGAGATTCTTTGAGTTTTCCTCCACCATCTCTTTCCTTATTTTTCTCACACAAACACTTGAGCTATCCATTGATTATTCATTCTATAGGAGTGTTGTAGTGAGAGCTTTTATTGGTGATCAAAGTGTTTAGATCACCAAGAGATCTTTTCTTGTTTCTTGAGGAGGCGGACGAGTGCGTTCGCGGTTGTTTAGAGTTCGGTTGTGAACTCTTGGTTTGAGGTGCGGCCTCGACAAGCTTGTGGGGCTTACGTGTGTACGGGACTAGGGAGTCCGAGGGATTGTAGGTGTTGCGGCACCAAGGAGAGATCCATTGGGATCGTGCATAGTGGAAATCCTTCGTGTGTCGAAGGCGGGGATGTAGAGCAAGTGTGCTCGAACCTCGAAACAAATCCCTATTGTTTGCGATTGCTCTCTCTCTCTCTCTCTCTCTCTCTCTCTCTCTCTGTCTCCTTGTTATATCTTGCAAGCTATTTATTATGCTTATCCATTATATGCTTAAGTGCTTAATTGATATATTTGCTTGGGTTTGTTTACTAACACTTGTATTCAACCAAGATTGCCAACGCGGCACCTCAACCCATTCAAGGGGAATCTAGAGGAGTTAGTCTAGAGCCCTTCACGGAGAATTCGGCTACACTCTTGTGTTATACGTGGTGTTTAGTGTAATAAGTTTAATTTGGTCATAATTGCTTTTAGCTTCCGCATTATTTGGCATCAAGTGACCATTAGATTAGCCATCACCTATTCACCCCCCCTCTAGGTGAACTTACAATTGGTATCAGAGCATTTTCAATTGGTATCAGAGCCAAGTGCTCTGATTTTGGGTCTAACAACCTAGAGTTAAAGATCCTCATTTTAGGCTAATCACTATATTTGTACACACACCATGGACTTCATGTCACCACCCACTTTTGATATTCTTAACATTCAAGTTTGGAAGGTTAAGATGTCTATGTACCTCAAAGCCTTAGGCATTCATGTTTATCTTGCTACAATTAAAGATTTATATATTAATGATAGTAAGAATTTTGAGGCTAATGCAAAAGCCCTTCATGCTTTAAAGTCTACCCTAAATGATGATTATTTATTTAGGGTTTCTAATGTTGATTCAGCTTTTGTAGCTTGGAACATCATCACCTTCCTTGGTGAAAAGGATCTATATTATGCCGGGAGCGATTCGGATGTTGGAAGCGACACCTCCAACAAGTGCTATATGGTCCAAGGGGATAACCCCCTTGAGGTAACTATCGAATCCGAGGATGAAGATGTTAACATGTCATATGATGAGCTCACTTCATTTTGCCAACAATTACTTGAGAAATATGACATGATTAAGAAAGATAATAAAAATTTGAAAAAGAAATTTGATTGCATGCATATAGAACAAGATTCATTTAAATCTAAGATTGCATGCTTAGAAAAGGAAAATAAAGATTTGAAAGATGAGAATGTTTCCCTCATGTGTAAATTGAATGATCTTTGTGAAGGAAACACAAGTTTGAAAAATAAAATTGATTTGGTGGAAAAATAAAAGGAAGTTGTTTTTCAAGAATGTAATTCCTTAAAAGAAAGATTTGTGAAAAAGAAAAAGTATTTGTTTCGAAAAAGAAAAAGAAAAAGAAAAATGATTTTATATCTCATCATGCTTTACATGCCACCACTAATGAGATTAAAGATTTGTAAAATAAAATGGATTGTTTGAGTTCAACCTTGAACTCTTGTGCATTTAACCATACTAGGTTGGAGTCAATGTTTTCAAAGAAACAAACTCCACTCATTCATGCACAACATCATCATGCATATGCTTATGTTGCACGTCATGATCACACTCCTACATATAAGCATCCTAAGGTGTACACATGTACACATTGTGGCCGCAAAGGCCATTTAGCAAGATTTTGTTATGACATGTTGCATCATTTTAATTTTGTAATAATAAAAATTTTTGGGCTCCTTACAAGACTAACCCAAAGGACCCAAGAAAATATGGGTACCAAAATCCCCACCTTATGTATTTGATGTAGGTGAGGGCTCTCACATGACGTGAGAGATTTGGTGCCTTGGTGGTGGTTGCATGGACTACAAGGACATACATTTGATGCACCGCTATCAAGGAGTTTTGGTGGGATGACCACCATGTTTGGAGCTTTGGAGTATGGTTGGTAACTATCTCTAAACTCCTAATTTATTTACATGCTTCTTTCAATTGATGATCATTTGAGCATGTTCATGTTTTCATTTGTTTTGTGCTTCATGTGGTGATAACATGCTTAGATGTAGTTTTTATCAAAACTTGTATTATACATGTACAAATAGTGAGCTACATTTATTTTATATATGATTGCACTTCATGCTCATTTGTACCCACTATATGCATATGTATAGACTAGTTTTGATGATTCTCATTTATACATGCTTTTCCAATTTTTATGCTTTACTTCATGTATATGTATTATTAATTCAAATATAATAAATATACATGTATACCCGTGAGTCTCTTGCCTTCATGCAAATACATTTGATAGACTCTTTTATGTTTGGGATATGTATGTGTATTGTTAGTTTTAGATAATTCATACATATACCATGAAGATTAGTGTTTTAATGAAAAATTTTTTTTATTAAAATGTGACTTATGATCTTTTTGAGCTTAAATGACTATTTTCATAAAAATGCTATTTACATGATCTTTTAACACTCACATCTTCATTTATTATTTCATGACTTAGTTTCATGATCATTTTGAGCATTATAGTCAATGAGTGATTAAATCTTTATGTACTTAGTTATGTTTTATGAAAAACATATGATTTGATGTATTTGAAGGATTTTTAACTAGTTGTTCAAAAACTATTTTATACTAGTTATTTATTCTTCAATTAATCTATAAGTTATTCACATGATCCTATTTTTAATCCATTGGATAAATTCTTTGGTATTCTCAAGATTTGATGCTTCATGAATTGAATATTAGTTTAAATGTTAGTTTTTGTCAACACTAGGATTTATACTTGTACATATTATGGGTCACAAATAAATCTATATATGGTTGGTTTGATTACTTATTTGTGCCCATTAGGTGTGCTAGTATAGCCTAGTTTTGATAATCCTACATTTTTAAACTTGTATTCCCATTTTCGATTTGTGTTATGATCATGTGCTTTCATTTCATGTATATGTTTATTTTGCCAAACTTTAAGATATACATGTATACCTCTTGAGTCATTTGCCTTTCATGCAAATCTATATATATGAACTCAATTGTGTTTAGGGATATGTATGTATACTTCTTGTGTTGTCAAAACATACATATACCTTGAAATATAATTTTTTAATAAAATTTTTGTGGTGATTTTTATGTTTTCAAAGTTTATGATATTTTTCACATTGTCTTATTTAAAGGAATATTGAGCTTCATTGCCATTTTCATGTGATTTACACATATTTCATGAAAAATATTTTTATTTTATTCCTTGATTGAAGGATTCTATACTAGTTTTCAAACATTTTCATTTAACTAGTTCGAGTTCTTCATGTGGTAGATTATATGATGTATACACTTAAGCTTATTTTTCTATTGGTATCATTGGATATTTTCAATTGGTATCAATATGAACTTCTTTTGTATATACTCATATTTTGTTTTCCCATATATGTATGTATCAATTTCATTTGGTATACTCATTTTTCATACATATATATGAGTTATTTGTGCTTGAGTTAAAATTGTTTTACATGTTTAAAGCACAAAGTTGTTTATGATAAGAAAATAAATATTTGAAGAAAAATTCTCAAATTTTATTTTATAAGAAAAATTTAAAAATTTTGATTTGTATTGCCTATATGCAAGGAGAGCTTAACATCTCTTCTACATATAAATTCATGTTGAGTGTATTGTATATTGAGGAGCTTAACAACTCTTCTTTATGTGGTACACGTGTGTAGGGGAGCTTCACATCTCCTCTTATGCATTACATATTATATGTTATATGAATTAGGGCTTGTCATCCCTCTTTCATGTAATGTATATGTGTAGGGAAGTTACTTAACCGTCTTCCTCTTCATGAATGTATATCGCATATAACCTTTTATTGATATGTTTGATTTGACCCCTTTATTGGTTTCTTTGTTTATGACAAAAAGGGGGAGAAAAATTTGTTGATTGTGTTTTTACCCCTTTGTTGATGATTGACAAAAAGGGAGAAGAATTTGAGATTTATATGCATGTTAGTAGAATTTATGTTTTATGCATATATGTTTTGCATGTTAGTAGAATTTATGTTTTATGCATATATTTTTTGTTTTGCAAATAGGAGAAAAAGAATTTGATTTTGTTTTATGCTTGTTAGCATGTTTATCTCCTTGATTTACATACATGTCATGTGCTTCATTTCCATATTATATTGTTTATTTGTTATGCATGAGTTAAGGGGGAGCTTCTTTGAAGCTTTACTTTAATCCATGCATATATAACTTCATGAGTTTTGTCATCATCAAAAAGAGGGAGATTGTTGCCCAAAGGTCCATCACTCTAGTTTTGATGATGATCAACTCATGTAGTTATGTGTACTAATGATCATGTATTTAATTAGTGACAGATTTGTTATCAAGATCTTAGTAGGTGTGGAGCTTCAACAAAGGACTTAAAGTCAAGTTTTGGAGCTAGCACCGATTGATTCAAGAGCTTGTGCATCAAGTTCACATCAAGTACTCAAGAGGAGTCTAGCTCTATGGAACGTGTTTGGACCAAGTCTAGAGATGAGAAGGCTTCAAGTGAAGACTTCAAGAAGATGAAGACTTGAGTCTAGGTTTGTTTTTATAAGATTTTATTTTAGTTAAAATGTAAAGGATAGAGTAGTTGGTGGATTGCTCAAGTACATATACACATACACTCTTGATAGTTTTGTTTTTACAAAAGATTTTTACTTTGGAAAAATACTTTTTGGTTTTTGGAATTTCTTATATGCATGTCTTTTATCCAAAACCAAGTTTAGAGCTTAATGTCAAAAACATAGATATCTTATTTGTGTAGTGGATCATATCCATACACACTATGCTTTAATGAATTCAAAATATCTTGTTTTTGTATCATGAAGAAGTTTGGAAAACAAGTTTTAGAAAAATACAAGTTTTCATTTGAGCCATATTTTCCAAGTTACAAAAATAGTTCAAAACATTTGTAACATGCCTTGATTTTGTGCAAGCATGTTTGTTTATCAAAGTATATTGGTAAAACTATTTTTGTATATTTTTTAGTATTTTATGGGATTTTTATGTGAGCCAAAAGACCAAGTTTTTAATCCCTAGTTCAGACCTGACCTGGCTTCAGCCAGTCGACTAGTCGACCAACCAAGTCGACTAGGGCTGAAGTCGGTCGATAGACTCGGTCGACCGGCGTGCACAGACGTGCACGCCAGCTCTGCAGGATGGCCGGCCGACCGACCCGGTCGACCGTCCAGAGAGTTCTGCTCTCTGGAAAGGCCCCGGCCGACCGCGCGGTCGACCGGACAGAGAGATTGCTCTCTGTATCCTGGCTCGGTCGATCGGCCGGTCGACCGATGGCTCAAACGGTCTGAAATATGACCGTTGGCCGGTCGGCCGGACGATCGACCGACAGGCCTGACAGAACCCCAACGGCTAGTTTTTCTGAGCCTATAAATTTGGGGGTTTGGGCATTGTTTTCACCAAGATTTTGAGAGTATTTTTGAGCCAGTTTTTCTAATCCTTTTCAGAGGCTTTTCTCCACAAATTTGAGAGCAAATATTTCCTATCAAAAGGGAAGATTTTATCAAGAGTGTTAAAAGAGATTCTTTGAGTTTTCCTCCGCCATCTCTTTCCTTATTTTTCTCACACAAACACTTGAGCTATCCATTGATTATTCATTCTATAGGAGTGTTGTAGTGAGAGCTTTTATTGGTGATCAAAGTGTTTAGATCACCAAGAGATCTTTTCTTATTTCTTGAGGAGGCGGACGAGTGCGTTCGCGGTTGTTTAGAGTTCGGTTATGAACTCTTGGTTTGAGGTGCGGCCTCGGCAAGCTTGTGAGGCTTGCGTGTGTACGGGACTAGGGAGTCCGAGGGATTGTAGGTGCTGCGGCACCAAGGAGAGATCCATTGGGATCGTGCATAGTGGAAATCCTTCGTGTGTCGAAGGCGGGGATGTAGAGCAAGTGTGCTCGAACCTCGAAACAAATCCCTTGTGTTTGCGATTGCTCTCTCTCTCTCTATCTCTTTGTCTCCTTGTTATATCTTACAAGCTATTTATTGTTCTTATCCATTATATGCTTGATATACATTGTGCTTAATTGATATATTTGCTTGGGTTTGTTTGCTAACACTTGTATTCAACCAAGAGAGCCAACGCGGCACCTCAACCCATTCAAGGGGAATCTAGAGGAGTTAGTCCAGAGCCCTTCACGGGGAATTCGGCTACACTCTTGTGTTATACGTGGTGTTTAGTGTAATAAGTTTAATTTAGTCATAATTGCTTTTAGCTTCCGCATTATTTTGCATCAAGTGACCATTAGATTAGCCATCACCTATTCACCCCCCCTCTAGGTGAACTTACAATTGGTATCAGAGCATTTTCAATTGGTATCAGAGCCAAGTGCTCTGATTTTGGGTCTAACAACCTAGAGTTAAAGATCCTCATTTTAGGCTAATCACTATATTTGTACACACACCATGGACTTCATGTCACCACCCACTTTTGATATTCTTAACATTCAAGTTTGGAAGGTTAAGATGTCTATGTACCTCAAAGCCCTAGGCATTCATGTTTATCTTGCTACAATTAAAGATTCATATATTAATGATAGTAAGAATTTTGAGGCTAATGCAAAAGCCCTTCATGCTTTAAAGTCTACCCTAAATGATGATTATTTATCTAGGGTTTCTAATGTTGATTCAGCTTTTGTAGCTTGGAACATCATCACCTTCCTTGGCGAAAAGGATCTATATTATGCCGGGAGCGATTCGGATGTTAGAAGCGACACCTCCAACAAGTGCTATATGGTCCAAGGGGATAGCCCCCTTGAGGTAACTACCGAATCCGAGGATGAAGATGTTAACATGTCATATGATGAGCTCACTTCATTTTGCCAACAATTACTTGAGAAATATGACATGATAAGAAAGATAATAAAAATTTGAAAAAGAAATTTGATTGCGTGCATATAGAACAAGATTCATTTAAATCTAAGATTGCATGCTTAGAAAAGGAAAATAAAGATTTGAAAGATGAGAATGTTTCCCTCATGTGTAAATTGAATGATCTTTGTGAAGGAAACACAAGTTTGAAAAATAAAATTGATTTGGTGGAAAAACAAAAGGAAGTTGTTTTTCAAGAAAGTAATTCCTTAAAAGAAAGATTTGTGAAAAAGAAAAAGTATTTGTTTCGAAAAAGAAAAGAAAAATGATTTTATATCTCATCATGCTTTACATGCCACCACTAATGAGATTAAAGATTTGAAAAATAAAATGGATTGTTTGAGTTCAACCTTGAACTCTTGTGCATTTAACCATACTAGGTTGGAGTCAATGTTTTCAAAGAAACAAACTCCACTCATTCATGCACAACATCATCATGCATATGCTTATGTTGCACGTCATGATCACACTCCTACACATAAGCATCCTAAGGTGTACACATGTACACATTGTGGCCGCAAAGGCCATTTAGCAAGATTTTGTTATGACAAGTTGCATCATTTTAATTTTGCTAATAATAAAATTTTTTTGGCTCCTTACAAGACTAATCCCAAAGGACCCAAGAAAATATGGGTACCAAAATTCCCACCTTATGTATTTGATGTAGGTGAGGGCTCTCACATGACGTGAGAGATTTGGTGCCTTGGTGGTGGTTGCATGGACTACAAGGACATACATTTGATGCACCGCTATCAAGGAGTTTTGGTGGGATGACCACCATGTTTGGAGCTTTGGAGTATGGTTGGTAACTATCTCTAAACTCCTAATTTATTTACATGCTTCTTTCAATTGATGTTCATTTGAGCATGTTCATGTTTTCATTTGTTTTGTGCTTCATGTGGTGATTACATGCTTAGATGTAGTTTTTATCAAAACTTGTATTATACATATACAAATAGTGAGCTACATTTGTTTTATATATGATTGCACTTCATGCTCATTTGTACCCACTATATGCATATGTATAGACCAGTTTTGATGATTCTCATTTATACATGCTTTGCCAATTTTATGCTTTACTTCATGTATATGTATTATTAATTCAAATCTAATAAATATACATGTATACCCGTGAGTCTCTTGCCTTCATGCAAATACATTTGATAGACTCTTTTATGTTTGGGATATGTATGTGTATTGTTAGTTTTGGATAAATCATACATATACCATGAAGATTAGTGTTTTAATGAAAATTTTTTTATTAAAATGTGACTTATGATCTTTTTGAGCTTAAATGACTATTTTCATAAAAATGTTATTTACATGATCTTTTAACACTCACATCTTCATTTATTATTTCATGACTTAGTTTCATGATCATTTTGAGCTTTATAGTCCATGAGTGATTAAATCTTTATGTACTTAGTTATGTTTTATGAAAAACATATGATTTGATGTATTTGAAGGATTTTTAATTAGTTGTTCAAAAACTATTTTATACTAGTTATTTATTCTTCAATTAGTCTATAAGTTATACACATCATCCTATTTTTAATCCATTGGATAAATTCTTTTGTATTCTCAAGATTTGATGCTTCATGAATTGAATATTAGTTTAAATGTTAGTTTTTGTCAACACTAGGATTTATACTTGTACATATTATTGGTCACAAATAAATCTATATATGGTTGGGTTTGATTGCTTATTTGTGCCCATTAGGTGTGCTAGTATAGCTTAGTTTTGATAATCCTACATTTTTAAACTTGTATTCCCATTTTGGATTTGTGTTATGATCATGTGCTTTCATTTCATGTATATGTTTATTTTGCCAAACTTTAAGATATACATGTATACCTCTTGAGTCATTTGCCTTTGATGCAAGTCTATATATATGAACTGAATTGTGTTTAGGGATATGTATGTATACTTCTTGTGTTGTCAAAACATACATATACCTTGAAATATAATTTTTTAATAAAAAATTTTGTGGTGATTTTTATGTTTTCAAAATTTATGATAATTTTCACATTGTCTTATTTAAAGGAATATTGAGCTTCATTGCCATTTTCATGTGATTTACACATATTTCATGAAAAATATTTTTATTTTATTCCTTGATTGAAGGATTCCTACTAGTTTTCAAACATTTTCAATTAACTAGTTTGAGTTCTTCATGTGGTGATTATATGATGTATACACTTAAGCTTATTTTTCTATTGGTATCATTGGATATTTTCAATTGGTATCAATATGAACTTCTTTTGTATATACTCATATTTTGTTTTCCCATATATGTATGTATCAATTTCATTTGGTATACTCATTTTTCATACATATATATGAGTTATTTGTGCTTGAGTTAAAATTGTTTTACATGTTTAAAGCACAAAGTTGTTTATGATAAGAAAATAAATATTTGAAGAAAATTCTCAAATTTTGTTTTATAAAAAAATTCAAAATTTTTGATTTGTATTTCCAATATGCAAGGAGAGCTTAACATCTCTTCTACATATAAATTCATGTTGAGTGTATTGTATAATGAGTAGCTTGACAACTCTTCTTTATGTGGTACACGTGTGTAGGGGGGCTTCACATCTCCTCTTATGCATTACATATTATATGTTATGTGAATTAGGGCTTATCATCCCTCTTTCTTGTAATGTATATGTGTAGGGAAGTTACTTAACCGTCTTCCTCTTCATGAATGTATATCGCATATAACCTTTTATTGATATGTTTGATTTGACCCCTTTATTGGTTTCTTTGTTTATGACAAAAAGGGGGAGAAAAATTTGTTGATTGTGTTTTTACCCCTTTGTTGATGATTGACAAAAAGGGGGAGAAGAATTTGAGATTTATATGCATGTTAGTAGAATTTATGTTTTATGCATATATGTTTTGCATGTTAGTAGAATTTATGTTTTATGCATATATTTTTGTTTTGCAAATAGGAGAAAAAGAATTTGATTTTATTTTATGCTTGTTAGCATGTTTATCTCCTTGATTTGCATACATGTCATGTGCTTCATTTCCATATTATATTGTTTATTTGTTATGCATGTGTTAAGGGGGAGCTTCTTTGAAGCTTTACTTTAATCCATGCATATATAACTTCATGAGTTTTGTCATCATCAAAAAGGGGGAGATTGTTGGCCCAAAGGCCCATCACTCTAGTTTTGATGATGATCAACTCATGTAGTTATGTGTACTAATGATCATATATTTAATTAGTGACAGATTTGTTATCAAGATCTTAGTAGGTGTGGAGCTTCAACAAAGGACTTAAAGTCAAGTTTTGGAGCTAGCACCGATTGATTCAAGAGCTTGTGCATCAAGATCACATCAAGTATTCAAGAGGAGCCTAGCTTAATGGATCGTGTTTGGACCAAGTCTAGAAGATGAGAAGGCTTCAAGTGAAGACTTCAAGAAGATGAAGACTTGAGTCTAGGTTTGTTTTTATAAGATTTTGTTTTAGTTAAAATGTAAAGGATAGAGTAGTTGGTGGATTGCTCAAGTACATATACACACACACTCTTGATAGTTTTATTTTTACAAAAGATTTTTACTTTGGAAAAATACTTTTTGGTTTTTGGAATTTCTTATATGCATGTCTTTTATCCAAAACCAAGTTTAGAGCTTAATGTCAAAAACATAGATATCTTATTTGTGTAGTGGATCATATCCATACACACTATGCTTTAATGAATTCAAAATATCTTGTTTTTGTATCATGAAGAAGTTTGGAAAACAAGTTTTAGAAAAATACAAGTTTTCATTTGAGCCATATTTTCCAAGTTACAAAAATAGTTCAAAACATTTGTAACATGCCTTGATTTTGTGCAAGCATGTTTGTTTATCAAAGTATATTGGTAAAACTATTTTTGTATATTTTTCAGTATTTTATGGGATTTTTATGTGAGCCAAAAGACCAAGTTTTTAATCCCTAGTTCAGACCTGACCTGGCTTCAGCCAGTCGACTAGTCGACCGACCAAGTCGACTAGGGCTGAAGTCGGTCGACAGAATTGTTCGACCGACGTGCACAGACGTGCACGCCAGCTCTGCAGGATGGCCGGCCAACCGACCCGGTCGACCGTCCAGAGAGTTTTGCTCTCTGGAAAGGCCCCGGCCGACCGCGCGGTCGATCGGACAGAGAGATTGCTCTCTGTATCCTGGCTCGGTCGACCGGCCGGTCGACCGATGGCTCAAACGGTCTGAAATATGACTGTTGGCCGGTCGGCCGGACGGTCGACCGACCGGCCTGACAGAACCCCAACGGCTAGTTTTTCTGAGCCTATAAATTTGGGGGTTTGGGCATTGTTTTCACCATGATTTGGAGAGTATTTTTGAGCCAGTTTTTCCAATCTTTTTCAGAGGTTTTTCTCCACAAATTTGAGAGCAAATATTTCCTATCAAAAGGGAAGATTTTATCAAGAGTGTTAAAAGAGATTCTTTGAGTTTTCCTCCACCATCTCTTTCCTTGTTTTTCTCACACAAACACTTGAGCTATCCATTAATTATTCATTCTATAAGAGTGTTGTAGTGAGAGCTTTTATTGGTGATCAAAGTGTTTAGATCACCAAGAGATCTTTTCTTGTTTCTTGAGGAGGCGGACGAGTGCGTTCGCGGTTGTTTAGAGTTCGGTTGTGAACTCTTGGTTTGAGGTGCGGCCTCGGCAAGCTTGTGGGGCTTGCGTGTGTACGGGACTAGGGAGTCCGAGGAATTGTAGGTGTTGCGGCACCAAGGAGAGATCCATTGGGATCGTGCATAGTGGAAATCCTTCGTGTGTCGAAGGCGGGGATGTAGAGCAAGTGTGCTCGAATCTCGAAACAAATACCTTGTGTTTGCGATTGCTCTCTCTCTCTCTCTTTGTCTCCTTGTTATATCTTGCAAGCTATTTATTGTGCTTATCCATTATATGCTTGATATACATTGTGCTTAATTGATATATTTGCTTGGGTTTGTTTGCTAACAGTTGTATTCAACCAAGAGAACCAACGCGGCACCTCAACCCATTCAAGGGGAATTTAGAGGAGTTAGTCCAGAGCCCTTCACGGGGAATTCGGCTACACTCTTGTGTTATATGTGGTGTTTAGTGTAATAAGTTTAATTTGGTCATAATTGATTTTAGCTTCCGCATTATTTGGCATCAAGTGACCATTAGATTAGCCATCACCTATTCACCCCCCCCTCTAGGTGAACTTACAATTGGTATCAGAGCATTTTCATCTTATCCATGTGTGCATTCTGCTTGTTGTTCTTTAGCCTATTTGAAAATGGTACTATAGACTTGTGCACCTGACTGGCTAACTTGCCTTTTAGACTCGTCAGATTTGAAAGGATTGGAGCCAGATGAAGTTGATGCTTGTGTATTATTGAGCTGAATGGGATTGGATGGTATTGACACTTGATTATCAACTTCTTTCCTAACCTCATTGTATTAACAATATTACATTGATTCATTGGATCCTCTTCTGCCATATGAGCTTGACTAGAGTTCCTAGGGTTAGTAGCCGATTGACTAGGCAAAGTCTCTTTGGGTCTTTCACTTATGGAACTGGCTAGCTGACTCATTTGACCTTCTAACCTAGATATGACTTATCTTATATTCTCCATGTAAGATGCTAAATGTTCTCCAATTCGGTCGATTTTTTGTCAGCAGGGGGGATCTTAGAAGAAGGTCGTGGAGCTTGGTTGTAAAAGTTGTGTTGATAATTATGAAAGTTGGATTGATTGGAAGAATTATGATGGTAATTTGAAAAATTGGGTTAATAATTGAAGGAATTATGATTATGATTGGGATTTTGGAAGTGTTTGACCTTTGGTGATGTTTTTGCTCCATAAGAAATTTGAGTGATTTCTCCAGCCAGAATTGTGCGTTTGAATATAAGGATTGTTATGGGGCCTTGTATAGGCTAAATTCATGGGCTCGTGATATATTTGTTGAGCATTGAAAACTGAACACTTCTCAAACACATGGTTCATGGCTTGACAGTATGGAGTTGAAAACTGGTTTGAGCTTACTTGGTTG
This sequence comes from Agave tequilana, assembly GCA_038442645.1. NCBI lineage: Eukaryota > Viridiplantae > Streptophyta > Magnoliopsida > Asparagales > Asparagaceae > Agave > Agave tequilana. Next base: position 108,549 of record JAVJIF010002025.1, on the reverse strand, counting down.
ACTGAAAATGGCTTCTTGGTTTCTAGAGCTTCCAATCTTCTCATTAGGCTAGAAATTTTAACTTAGGTAGCTATGGATGATTCCATTGAATAGAGATCTCTTTTTGAAGAGATAGGATTTTTGTTCCTAGACTTTTCGGGAGTAGGTTCCCATTGGATGGTTTTTTGGACTAGGTCCTCAAATAAATCCCACCATTGATTTTCATCTTTTTACAAGAATCCCCCTAGCACTTAGTTTCTAAGAGGGTTTTGTTCTGGTGGTCTAAATCGTAATAAAGAATTTGGTACTGTCGCCAGTTCTCTATGCCATAATGAGGACATTGGGCAAGGAGATCTTTAAAATGTTCAAAATACTTTCAAAATAGTTCACTAGTTTCTTACTTGAACTGCATGATATTCTTTCTAATGAGAACGGTCTTGTGAATAGGATAGAATTTCTTTAAAAAGGCCTTAAGAATATCCCAAGAAGTCATGAAATCGACCGCTAAGCTGTATAGCCATTTCTTGGTTAGGTCCTTAAGTGCGAAGGGGACGAAGCGTAACCTAACTGGTGTATACTCATCATGATACATACTTTCTTTCTCTAATGAAAAGTATGCATCCTCGGACTCTAAATCATGAAACTTGGGAAGAGTATTGATGAATTATGGTTTCAATTCAAAACTGTTGTCGCTGGCTTCCCGGTGCCGAATGCAAGATGGAAGGGAGATCCTCATGGGATAGAACCTCTCCTGCAATGATGTAGATTGAGCCAAAATCAGATCTTGTTTTGGTTCTAGTTTGGGTGGTAAAGTGCTTCTAGTCAACCTAGATGAATTTGGGTCTCTCGACCATACTTGAATACACAAACACTACTACATACAAGTTCACCAATCAGTCAAAAAAAAGAAAAAATTCAATCACGTCTATTCTAAGGGAGACTTAGACCTAGACAACTCCTAACTATTAGATTGTCCTTAGGAGGTATAATGTAGAATCTGACCATAAGTTAATCGGCCATATCGGGGCAAGATTGGTGGGAGGTATTCGCGCAAAAAGTAACAGGCTTAATTAAGCCAAACCACCAGCCTTCGAGGTTTAGCCTCTCAATCCCCGTCCTTCGGCACCGATTTGACAGAAGTCAAATTCTAACACCTTCCCCTATAGAATAACCTCCTAATAAGTCCAAGATGTCCCTGGGGTCAATATATAACAGATTTTAAGTTAGGCTTAGGTTATGCGTGCTTAGAGGTGATTTGTGGGATAAGAAAGGGCAATGACTCCCCAACAATATCTTTTGTTAGGTTTTTGCCCTTAAGATTTGTTTGTACAAAATGTGCAAGATATAGAAAAGTAACACTTAAAAGCAGGTAATCACCCAAGAATGTTTCCTAAATTATATGTTTGCATACGTACCTTGTCTCCATCTTTCTTCAACAATAATTGGAATGAAAACGTAATTAGACAAATGCCTAGTAATATAAGTCTAAACTTTTTTTAAAGCAATTTCGATCAACCAATTACTGTTTAATTAAAAACAAGATTGTGTGATAATCAAGTACAAAAAAACTAGCAATAAAGAAAGCTTGTTTTCCAAAGCAATATGTCCTGCAAAAAAGAGTTTTTAGTAGTCCCCTAAAAAATGTATTTCCATAGCAAACTCTTGAAATCATGTTCCTACTTTCTAGAACAGGGGCACAAGATCACGAGTCTTCTTTTTTAATGCTCGAATTTTAAACCTGATTTCCTTAACCCGAAACAAAACACCAAATTTGTCAAAACACAAAGAATATTGTTCCCTTTTCAGCAACAACACCAAAATTTTGATTGAAAATTGAAGTACCGTGTAGTTTAGGGCGAACGGGTCATATCCACGTGGAGAGATATGATACAAGCATTTTGATATTTTTATAAAAAATAAGTTTCAGTGTTGGTATTCTTTAGATGAGAAGAAGATGGAGAGTAAAGAAGTGATTCAAAGAAAAATTGAAGATTTAGAATAAATTTTGAAAAAGATGATTTTAAAGAAGACTTTGAGAGTGATGTTTGTTTGTATTTAATAAAAAGAGATCCAGGCGTACTAGTCTTTACTCAACTCTAGATTTTTTTTCCTATTGAAAGTTTAAATGCCTTAATGATATCATAGGCAAAAATTTAACCTTGTATTTAAGAGAGATCTAGTAAAAACATAAGATAGTTTTTTAGAAATCGAACTTCAGTTTTGAAATCGTCCTTTCAGCTGAATGTTAACCCATCAAAAGAATTAAGCAAGCATCGAATAAAAACAATTTCTTTTTAAAAATTAACTTCAAGATTAAGTTCAGAAATCAATCCCATCCTCATCTGCCTTTAAGAACACTCGCAAGAAGCAAAGCTTAAAGTTAGACATTCAAATGATTCAATTGGGTCTTTTTCGTAAAAATCGATCAAGATCAAAACTAGATAGGAGAGATCAGTAAGCCTAGAAGGAAGAGAATTAGCTACTCATTATGAAGAAATAACAAATAATAGAGTGAACTAAAAACATGGACATTCCAGTAAGATCGAGTAGAGTTAAGCAAGGTAAATCTGTTTTTATTGTCACTTCAACGATAAATTATACACTCTTTTTCTCTATCTCTCATTTATTATTGGACTGAATTACACAATAAAAATTAAGATAAAACTTCTCATAAACTATTTAACAATGATCCTAAACCTTAAGAATAAAGCAAAAAATTAATCCTAGTCTTCATCCCTTTCTTCACGAATTTCTTGGTATTTATAGGGAGAAACCAGAGGGAGGAAGAGTGAGCAGATAGGGGATCAAATGCTCCCCCTATCCTAACCACCTGGCCGCGGATCTACGACTTTGACTGTAGATCCGCGACCCTAATGTGGCCATATAGCCACATCACGGGCAGGATCTCGGGGAATTTCTTCTCTTTTCATTTATACAAGAAGATTTCAATTAAATCTCCTGATTTTAACGATTCTTTTGTTGATCTTCGGTTAACTAACTGGGTCCATAAAAATCCAAATTTAACCAATCTTCATTTATTCTTATCTTCCCTGATATGCACTAATCTTTAGCTAGAATTTCCTTTATCTCTTTGATCCTGATTAAATCTGAATTTCAGTGGGATTTGGGCTTGTTTTCTCTTCCTTCTCCCTCGGTAAAGGCATGCACATTATTTACACAAAAAATAAGAATAAAAAGTAGAGTTTATTATAATATAAATATGAAAAATATGATAACAAATATGCAATATAAGTGACCAGTCACTTAACATACAACACTGGAATGTCACAGGGTATTGCATAGACCGAAAGGCAGTCGTCGATAAGCGAAAGTCCCAAATGGACAAATAAACATTGTTTTCTCATGGTCCTTTGGAGCTATAGGAATTTGATTATATTCCGAGTAACCGTCCAAGAAACAGTAATACTCGTATCCAGCTAGTCGTTCAAGCAATTGATCGATAAATGGGAGAGGGAAATTATCTTTGCGAGTGGCAGCATTTAATTTCCGATAGTCAATGCAAACTCAAAACTTTGTGGAGAGTCATGTACCAACTATTAGTTTTCATTATCTATAACTATAAAACCAGATTTCTTAGAGACCGCATGGACTGGGCTGACCATTGACTATCAGAAATAGGATAAATTATCCCATTATTACTATTTCAGCTCAAACGACCTCTTGCATAATGGGGTTTAACTTATGTTGCAGGTCCCTATATAATTTTACCTCTTCATTTAGATGAATTTGGTGTTGAACTATAGCTGGACTCAATCCCTTTATGTCGGTCATTGTCCAACCAATGGCTTCCCGATGTTTCCTAAGGATTTTCATAAGGTCATCTTCTTACACGCCAGTCAAGTCGGATGAAACAATGACTGACAGATTCTCTTGTTCATCTAGGTAGGCATATTTGAGATGTTTTGGCAAAGCTTTTAGCTTTAAGGAAATAAATGGAGAAGTCAAGCTTGTTGGCTCCAGATCTATTGGACTTGGGGTTGATGCCCACTCAATAGTAAATTTGACTTCCTCATCAAGTTTGAAATTCAAGGATTCCAACTCAGTATCACATTCAGGTTCTAATTTTATCTTCCCACTATGCTCACTTGTCAAGTCCTCAATAAGGTTACTTCCAAAGGTGGATCATCCATATTGAAGGGGTATTTTTCTAAGTTGAAAATATTGAATTTCTTAGTCATGTCTCCAAAAGTCAATCTTATGGATTCGTTTTTACAATTTATAATTGTGTTTGAGTTGCTAGGAATGGGTGTCCTAAGATGACGGGAGTCTGTGAACTAAGATTAGAGATTGGTTGGGTCTCTCGGACAATGAAGTCTACTAGATAGATGAATTCTCCTATTTGGATAAGGACATCGATTATTTCTCCTTTTGGGACTTTGACAGACCGGTCAGCTTACTAAATTGTGACTTGAGTCAGAGTAAATTTGCCCAACTCAAGTTGTTAGTATACTGAGAAAGAGAGTAAGTTGATACTTGCTCCCAAATCAAGAAGTGCTCGATTAATTTCTAAATGAACTATCGTGCAAGAGATGGTGGGACAACCGGGATCCTTGTACTTGACCAGGATTTGGTTGGACAATAACTCACTAATGTTTGTGTCTAGAAAAATCTTATTAGGCACATTGGTTTTTCTTTTTTTGGTGTACGTATCCTTAAGGAATTTGGCATAACTAGAGACTTATTGGATTGCATCAAGAAGAGGTACGTTAATCTTCACTTGATTGAAGATCTCAAGTATTTTGTCCATTTGTGCATTATTATTACTCCTAAGCTTATTCAGAAATTGGGTTGTAGGCTTATGCACTTGTTCAGCTGATTTATCTTTGAAAGTGGATGAAGTGGGAGTGGATGTTGGAGTTAGGTCCGGTGGCATTGATACTTGGTTATCAACTTGTTTTCCCGACCGCAATGTATGAACCACATTACATTGGTTCATTGTATCCTTGAGCCACATGAGTTTGACTAGAGTTTCTAGGGTTTATTGTCGGTTGACTAGGCAAGGTCCCTTTGGGCTCTTCACTTTTAGAACTGGTTAACTGACTCATTTGACCCACTAGTCTAGATATGACTTATCCCGTATTCTGCATGAAAGATGTCAACTTAAATCAGTCTTATTAGCAGTGGGATTTTGGAAGGATGGTTGTGGAGCTTGATTGGGAAAATTTGGTTGATAATGAGGGTGTTGGAAATTTTTGGAGAAATTGGGTCTATGATAATCATTTGTGTTTTAAGCTCATCAGAAATTTGGGTGATTTCTCCAATCAGGATTGTACGTCTGTGAATATAGATTGTTCGTGCGCCTTGAGAACGCTGCATTCATGTGTTCGGGCAGCATTTGATGATTTATAAACACAGGACACTCTTCGAATACATGGTTCATAGCTTGATAGTGAATACAACCAGCTGGTGGTGTTACACTGACTTGGTTCACAGAAATAGGATTCCTAAGCTTTATGGTTTCTAGTCTTTGCATAACGTTATCTAATTTAACCTCAGTTGCTAGAGTCCTTCATCGAGTGGAGATCTCTTTTTGAAGAGATTGAGTTGGAATTCCTAAACTCTCCGGGGTAAGTTCCCATTGGAGGGTTATTTTCGCTAGGTCTTCATATATTTTCTACACTTCGTGTTCATCTGCTTTCAAGAATCTCCCTTGACTCATGATTTCTAAGAGAGTTTTATTTTGATAATCTAGACCATCATTCAAGATTTAGCATAGCCACCACTTTTCTATTCCATGATGAGGACATTGGATAAGAAGGCTTTTGAAATATTCAAAATATTATCAAAACACTTTGTTTGCTTGCACTGCATTATATTTTTCCTCATAAGAACGGTCTTATGGATAGAGTCGAACTTTTTTAAGAAGGTTTTGACGAAAGCGTCCCACGATGTAATAGAATTTTCTGCTAAACTATATAGTCATTTCTTGGCTAGGTCCTTGAGGGCAAAAGGTTCAAAACGTAACCTTATTGCTTCATCTCCTAACTGTGTTATCCTCATTATGAGGGATACCTCTTTAAATTTTCTTATGAAGAAGTATGCAACATCGGACTCTACACCATGATATTTAGGGAAAGTGTTAATGAATTGTGGCTTTATCTCAAAGCTTTTGCTTTCATCTTTGGGAAGCTGAATGTAAGACGGAGGTAATATCCTAATTGGATAGAACCTATCTTCTAGCAATATTAGTTGTGTCATAATTTGGTTAGATTGAGGTGGTGATTTAATCCTAATTAATCTAGATGTAATTGGGTCTTTTGACCACACTTGCATGCACAATCAATTCAAATCAATTCACCAATCAAAAAGAAAATAAAATTCAATCAATTCTATTCTAGGGTAAACTTAAACCTAGATGACTCCTAACTTTAGATTATTTGTGTAAGGTATATTGCAGACCTTAACCACAATTTAATCAGTTTGGTAGGTGGTAAGATCAGTGGGAGGTATCCGTCAAGACGGGGCTACTTATACCAAACCACCAACTTTTGAGATTTTGCCTCTCAATTCCCTACCTAGTCATCGATTTGGTAAGAGTTGATTTCTAACAACTTCCTTCTTTAGTCAATCTCCTAGTGAATCCAAGGGCTAATGTTTAGTCAATTTTAAATTAGAGTTAAGTTGTGAGTGCAAGGAAGATGGTTTATAGGCTAAGGAAGGGTAAGGACATCCCCACCATATGTTGTTTATAGGCTTTTCCCTTAAGATATATTAGTGCACGTGTACAAACAAATAGAAAAAAATTCACTCAAAAGCAATAAATTAGTCAAGGGTGCTTTCTAGTCTATATGCAATGCGAACGTACTTGGTCTCCAGCACTCTTTAACAAAAATTAAGTAATTAAAATAGACAGTGCCTAAGATGCAAGAGTCTAAATAGTTTATTAAGTTAATCAACTAATAGATTACTGTTAATTTATTAAAAATATGCAGGGTTATCAAACAGAGAAACTATCAACTACAGTAAATAATTTAAGCAATTTCAAGCAGTCCTGCACAAAAACAAGTCAGTATCAACTCAACGGGCTGAGTTTGCGCAGCCTTGTTAAGGGTTTAGGGGCTGCTAAAAATGCAGAGTCCCACAACTACTTATATGTCCTTTAGTATAATTAATTTCCCTGTTCTCCAAACCTGCATACAAAAACAGAGAAACTAGGATTTAGTAAATAAAGAGAACTGTTCCGTCCCCCCCAGCAATGGCGCCAAAATTTTATTTGACAGAAAAAAGAGAGTAAAAGGTAAAAGTTAAGGTTAAGAGATTTCTCTATTTTCTCGCAATTAATTCGCTGTAGTAAGAAATAAACGGGTCGATCCACAAGGAGAGATGCGATGTAGGCTTTTCTATACGTTCTCTTTGTATCAAACTTGGAAAGAAAAGATAATGGCTATAAAAGAGTTGATTTAAATAGAAAGAGGGATCATAGACCACTAATCATCTACCACAACCAAGTCTATTAAGAATAAATATCATATTGAACCTATAAAGATTAACCCTAGAATGTTGCTTCTAACTCAAGTAAGAAAAGTAAGATAGAAAGTAAACCCTATTTAAAGTACACTAACTAAAACTAAATATTAGTTTATCAAAGTCTCAAAGTATAACATAAGAAAAGTTGTTTTATACTTAACATTATACTATCAAAATATCTAAGTATAAACCAAGAATAACCATTAAATAGTATACCCTAAAACTAGTTTAACTTAATTCATCACTAATGTTCAAGAATTATTAACTTGTCCTAGGGTTTGAAATAAGCATAGAGTTTAATCAATTTATCTTATAGAACTAAGCTTTAGTTGGTAGAGAGTTTAGCAAGCTACGAGAGAATTAGTTACTCATATTCATGGTGGCATTAAGCATGATATTTAAAAGTTGTATAAAAGAAATTAAATTAGAATTGAAGAGCACAAAGTAAAATAACAAAAGAGATATGGAAGAAAATAAGAATCTTTATTGAATTTGTCACCAATTCGGTACAAAAACCTTCTCTTCTTTAGAAATCTTCTTCAAAGTAGAAAACTAGAAAATACAATGAAAATTCGGAAAGAAAAGATGAGCTAAAGAACACCTTTAGGGGAGATAGAACAGAAGAAAATAAGAATCTTTATTGGATTTGTCACCAATCCAGTGCAAAATCCTTCTCTTCTCCTCGCTTCAGCTTGTCTAGCTTTGCTTATTTGATTGCTAGCCATTACCTATCGTGTTCTGTTATCATGTTTGTGTATGTGTCTGGTACTAATCATACAGGTACCATAGTACAGCCTTCGGGGCTTCTTCCCACTTTTAGGATGGTTATCCAGTAGGTTTTAGGTCTTATACCCTTATGGGTAACATGGTAGCAACTAGGAGTGCGCTTAGACCTTAGGCTCACTTTCAGCCCTTTGGGCTCTCGCCCTTCCTCGAAAAAACAGTACGCTTAGATGTCAGGTCTCTCAGTCACGCCTAGTAGGCGGACCTAACGCTCAGCGCTTTACCGCTAATTCTGTTCGAGCGTAGTTATGCTATGAGCACGGCTTTGACACATGCGGTAATATTGCATTCATGCTTGCCTTGTCGTGTGCGTTTAGCTGTGCCGCGAGCAGTAACAACGCCGACCGTGATAACATCTAGCATTGTAATCTAGTTTCGATCCAACACTGCTTAGCTCCACTTAGATGTTCGCTTACTTACTTGCTCTCTTGCCTGCTTGATGATTTAACTATTATTCTTCTTGATGGTTGCGAAGAGTTTGAAACCTGTATTTATATTGTTTTTAAAATTGCATTGTTTTCTTGTATTCATACTGATTCTCTGTATCGGTACCATTTTTCTGTATTCGTATCGCTCTTCTGTATCGGTAATATTTTCCTATATTATTGTATGCGATAATGATATCACATGCTTATTACTTGACATTACTACTTGACACCTAACTCTTGCATGCTATCACTTGTCACTTGCTATGATATCATCTGACCCCTATTATGCTGACATCTGATATTTGACATGATATACCTGACTCTTATAATTATCACTATATGAGAATGATGACCTAACATCTTAATATATCCTGATATATTCTAGTACAAACCGTACTCCTGATACTCCTAACTTGTTCCAGCTCATTCCCATAATTTCATAATTATCTAATAAAGTATAAAAAGAGATAACTTACATTGGGTCGGGGAAAACTAACGGATATCAATATATGTTCGTGCTTATAGTGGTATTAGGTATGTCATACAACTAAAACTTTCGGTTCTACCTGAGGGCCTCCAGGTGACCGAGGCGAGCATTAGCTCTCTACCTTCCTGGTACCATCCTGAAAGGGCATCCTATAAGGCCCTACTGTACGTCTTGCGAATGATTTTGTATGACAGCAACGGAATACCCTGGACCATGGTCCCGGACATACACATGACCCATTGTGAACATTGCTCATTGATACCTATATTGGTTTCCAATAACAACCTTAGTTTACTCAAATATGGATATATGTATGCTGCGACTCTTGTCCACATACCTAAACATCTGAGTAGAATGAGTAATAAAAATAAAAGAAGCCAATTAATAATTTATTGTGTGTTCGCAATTCAGGTCATATGGACTTAGATTACGGTAACGTGAGATACATGATATATAGACGAGAGTTTCAGTGTTTGGATTATTCCTTTGATGTACTTATCTCATTTAGCCGTAAACTGGGTTATACCGCTAGTTTTTCCATATTTGCTTTTATTGGGTTTTATTTCAAATTTCTGGCTTTATTGTTACATCATATATGTATACATCCTGCCTTACCACTTGTATACTACCTTTCTGGTCTCCTGCTCTTATCATGTTACACCATGCATGTTCCTTACTTGATATGACTTACTATCTCTCTGCCTGCTCTTGTGTGTCTGTGCTCATGACATGATTTTCTATACATGCTTTTCAACTTGGATATATCGATACACGTGTGCCTGACTATGCACACTACTTGGCATTCACCACACCACTCGTTAGGAAGTTCTGACTTCCCTGAATCTTGGACTGTGGTGGATTTTCTATTGAAAAGAGTGGCAGAGTGAAAGCGTAGTGGATCGCAGAAGACCAATTCGAGGCCTTATCCTTCTAGGCCCCTGCTCGGCTCTCAAAATTTTCTTGTGACACCTTTTGTACTGTTCATACATATATATCTCTTTGTATTATCACATTTGCGCCTATTAGTGATGTAATATTCTTATAATATTGTGTCACATCCTGTGATAACTTTATAATTGTACTCATATATTGTAATGTATAATGCACCACGTACTTTCGTACTCCGATTCTTGCATGTACTGATGCTTAGCGTATATATATATATATATATATATATATATATATATATATATATATATATATATATATATATATGTGGGTATTTTTGACCTAGTATATACGTCACAGTAACATCCCTGAACCTGTGGGATCAGGGCATTACAACTGGTATGGTTCCAACCTAAGAGCCTCGGGCATAAGAATCAGTAAATGAAATGGTATTAAGGACCGTAGAGAGAAACTGCCGGTGTAATGGAAAGGCGGACTAGCAAGGGGAACTGCTAGTGTGAACGTGAACTGGAATAGAAAAATTTTCAGTGTAGCGGATGGGCTAGCACAAAGAACTGCTAGTGGATGGATGGACGAGCACAGGGGACTGCTAGTGGATAGATAGACAAGAAAAGAGAACTACTAGTGTGATGGTGTATGTGTGCTCTGAGAATTAGGGAAGTGATCTCCTTCTATTTGGAGAGGAAGGATCATATATACCTGATAAGGATACCAGTGTGGAGGCAGAATTGATTGGCTGTTGTAACTACACGATCTGTACGTACTGAATTTGTTGTAACGACTGTGGTTACTGGCGCTAGTTCATTGGGATTGCGGGCCAGCAAATCTACCACTGTCAATAACTGCCAGCGCAGAAAGAAGCATTACATATTATGAACATGGGGAGGATAGAGATGCGTAACGGTAGGCAGAGATCTCGGTGGACTAATGTTTGAAACTTTTAACTTGGATTGGAGACTCTTGGAAAGGAAAAGACCTTGAGAAGATAAAGACTCAGAGTGGGGGAGTCAGCTGTGGACTGAGGACGTCATCGGACGGAGGGTAGCTTAGGGATGAAAGGATCTTCGCGATGGAAGAATGTGACCTTGAGAAGGTTGGATGTGGCGGAGGCTTTAGGATGAACTCTGGGAGTTGTCAATTTTTTGGTCGAAGCTTTTGGTAGCTCGGACATGTGTCATCATCCAGACGAGAGTCGAATTTCGACCACTACATAACTACATGCCACGTATATTCATATATACATACTCCCTCCTCCCCCTCCGAAACCCTTCCTCCATAAGCACATCTATATATTCAAATATATATTTGTTTCCATAATCTACACCCATATTTACTTTATATATGTATATAGATCACCAATATCATGTTTTATAGAACAGTTTCTGTAATATCCCTATTTTGTAAATTATAAATTGATTATTATTATTATTATCATATATTATCCCAATTTCTCTTTCTCTCGTTCCTCTTTAATTTTTTTTCTTTTTATCTCTTTCAATTCTGTCCAACTACTTACCCCAAATCCAAGTTTGGCCCACATCTTTCTTTGTTTTCCCTTTCATTTTTCCTTATATTCAAACTAAGCCCAAAACCCAAGTCCATTGATTGTACACGTATATTCCATTATCTATTATTATATTTCTACATTTATCTTGTTAATAAACTCTACTATTTACCTATCTTAATGTCTAATTTGTGCAGGTTGTGATTAATGAAAAAAGAGAGGATAATCCCAAATCTATTCTAACTAAATCAGATTTATTTGGATTTATTATCCTACCTTGAGAAATCAACAAAGGTAATCCCAAATCTAGAAGTTCGAGGCAAATCTTATCAGAAAACATGAGACGTATATTCTGAAGATCTCGAGAGATAAAGACAAAACCAATTGAAGAACATTGAAAAATAGAAGAAACACATCCATGCACCCCCGGATCTGGCCTAACTGCAAAATCCAGGCCAAGTATCCATGGCAAAAGCCGTGGATTCGCAGCTCTGTTGGGGTAATTGGGGGAGCGTTTGCTCCCCTTATCTTCATACTTCTCTCTCTATCCAATTTCAGCTATAAACACCTCCAATTCAAGACGTAAAGAGGCAGAGAGTTTAGGCCAGGTTTTACTTTTTGTTTAACTTAGTATTTTTTTTATATTTATGTAATTTTCTATTTATTTGTAAACTTAAATTAGAGAAGAGATTCATGAGAGAAGGACAGGAAGAATTGTATTTAGAGTGACACTAAATCTAATTTTCTACATTTTTTTATCTTTTTTTAATTTGATCAAGATTTACTTTCTATTTTCTTTTCCTTCTTTGTTTTACTGTACATTTTTAGTATCGATTGCAATCCAAGTGAGTCTGATAACATCAGAATCGCCTTGCCTTTGCGAATGCCACCTTTAGCTCATGAGGATGAATTCTTAGTCTCAATTTATCATTTCATGCTTACTTTATTTTGATGATGTTATGTGGATGGGACTTGAAACAACTCTTATGGGCTATGCACTGATCGCCTCTAACTCAAGGTAAACCAGCTCCAACGATCCAATGTACAATAATCAGCCAAAGAGGTAAGTAACTTTTATGTTCTTTCTTTCTTTTAATTTCTTATTTCTAAAATAACTTTAAAACAAATACTTCCTTTATTCTTTTGATTCTTTCTCTTTAACTTAGTTCTTCTCTTAGATTAAAATAAATGCTCCAACATTTTCTCTTTCTTATTTCTTTGATTTTTTTCTTTCCTAAACATAAAAAGAATACTTAAACACTTGCATCACATTCCCTCCTTGTGGATCATGACCCGCATAGCCACTTCGCTAAGGTGGTAGTATTGAGGAACCTAACATATTTTTAATTTTAATTTCTAAAACTCTGTTTTCTTGGGCATGTTTTGCCTCGATCAAATTTTGGCATCGTTGTCAGGGAGGGACGGTAATTCTTTTTGATTTAATCAACGGTCAAACTTTCTTCTCTGTTTTTGTGTGCAGGTGCTAATTTCAAAAAAACCAAAAGCTGAAGAATACATATTAGTGGCTCTGGGCCTTTGCTCTAGAAAGCAGAATCCAGAAGCTCTCAATCTTACCGCGCAAACATGGCAAAAACTACTTTTTCACGGCAAGTTGAGTGAACTACTGAGCCTATTTTCTTACAGGGTGATTGCAATTCAGTGTTCTAGCTTCTACAATTTTTATTTTCTTTGTCTAATATATTTTCCACACTATTCTAACTCAACAGTAACATGTTTGTTGATAAATGCTAAAAAATGATTTAGACTTTGTGTTTAGGGCATTCTTCTAATTTTGTTACATTTACATTACTACTGAAGACTGCTAGAGCAAAAGTACATGTGCATAGCATGGAATATAGGAACATTTTTTGAGTGATTTATATTGCTTGAGTGTTGCTTTATGCTATGTAATTGTACACTGGCACAAAATGACTAAAGGTTTAACCTATAAATAAGATAAGGTGGGAGAGTCATTTCCCTTAGCCTAAAAAATCATATTCTCACTCACTAACCCAGTCTAACTAAAATTTAGTAGACGTTGGCCATAGGAACATCTCAAACTTAATAGGAGATTGTTATCGGGAGGAAGTTATTAGAGTTCGACTCTAGTCAAATTGGTATCTAAGATTGGCGATAAAGAGGCAATATCCTCAAAAATCAGTGATTTGATGTAATTAAGGCTTGTTGCTCTGCACAGATACCTTCCACTTAGTTTTACCTCTACCTGACCGATTAACTTGTAGTCATACTATTACAATATACCTCTCTTAGACAGTCAACTAGTTAGGAGTCGTCTAGGTCTAAGGTTTATCCTATTATAGGCTAGATTTTTCTTTTTGTTTACTTATTTATTTATTTGGTTTGGTTTATCATTTTGTGTGATATGGATCATAAGTATAATTTTTTCCCATGCAAATATAAGTTCATATTTTATCCCGACCTCTTTTGACTCGGATATCAACAACCAGGCATTTATAACTTTAACCAACCAAGTATGTCGGATTGGTTTTATCCGACTTAACATATTCCCTAACCCCAGTATTATGAATAATATTGGAACAAACATTTTCACTCTTCATCGAGTCAGTGGGGATACACTTTCCCGAGTCATAATATCAACCTGTTAGCCCAAAGGCCTTCCACTCTAGTTTTGATGATGATTAACTCATGTAGTTATGTGTACTAATAATCTTGTGATTTTAGTTTCAGATCATTAATCAAGTTATTAATAGGTGATTAGCTTCAACAAGATGATTTGGAAGCTTTTACATGTTGATTCAAGAGCCCGAGCGTCAAAGATCATATATAGCACTTGCTCGGTGGATCAAGGAGTTTTGGATCGAGTCAGCTTGGAGATTGCGCTCTACAAGAAGACTTCGGTACCATAGTTTAGTTTTGTGTTTAGATCCAAAATTGTAAAGATTAGAATAGTATGATATGCTCAAGTTCACAACACACTCGTTTCATGTTTTGAATATTGGTTTTCGGTTTTTCGGTTTTAGGTTTAACCGATCTTGGTTTCATGAATAGATAGATCAAAACAAGTTTACATGGTTTAATGTATATTAGATTTGTTCTATATACATGCATGCTTAATTTTCTAGACAAACTTAGTTTGATAGTCTATTTCATGTGTTTTATGTTTTGGTATTTTTGACAAAACATATTTTGGAATTTATGACAAAAACATGGATATATATTTGTTTCATGTATATTGGATTTCTATCCATATGCATCATGCTTCAAAGTTTTTAAATATCATGTTTTTGTATTTGGAAGAGTTTTGGACAAAACATATTTTCTATTCAAAATTCAAGTTTTAGAAAATACAGTTTTTGGTTTTTGGTAAAAATGATAAGACACAAAAATAGTTCATATTGATTGATATTTGAGCTAAACTTTTTACCACATGTTTATATATCAATGCAAAATGATAAAACTATTTTTGGTGATTTTTAGAAAAGATAAAAGAATTTTTAAACATGTTTCTAAGTCAGTTTTCTGTTCCAGGCTTCAACCAGTCGACTAGTCTTCTGACCAAGTCGACTTGGCTGAAGTCGGTCGACCGGGTCGGTCGACCGACGTGCACAGATCTGTGCACGTTTGGTAGACATGGGACGGTCGACCGTCCGGGTCGACCGGGTCTGAGAGCAGAGCTCTCTGTTTGTTTGGGTCGACCGAGGAGGTCGACCGGTAGCTGGCAACGGGCAAAATTTGACCGTTGGACGGTCGACCGGCCGGTCGACCGGCAGTGCATTTCTGGCAGTTTCTGCTGCCAATGGCTATGTTTTTCTGGGGGCTATAAATACCCCATTGGAAAGAGTTTTTCTCTAAGAATTTTTGTGCGAATTTTTCCTTACTCTCTGGTGTTTTCACAGCAATCAAAAGAAGTTTTGGATTAAAATTGAACAATCTATTTGGTGTTTTTGCTAGGGTTTGGAAATTCAAAGAAAAGGGTTTTTGGGAAAAAAAGAGTTTTGATTCATCTTCTATATCTTGGTCTCAGTTTTTCCCAAGGATTTTCTTTGTGATTTTGATTTCCATTCCTTTGGTTTTCTCCACACTTGAGCTACATCTACTTTCTTATTCTATAGGATCTTTGTGTGGGAGAAAGAGATTGTTTGTGGTTGTTGTTTAGACCACCAAGTTAAAAACCCAATCTTTGCTTTGTGCCTTGCCCTCATTGTGTTGAGGAAGTTGTGCATTTGGGTTGTATCCCTCAAGTTGTGAGGTGATCCTTGTGTTTGCTTTGTGCTAATTCCCTCAAGTTGTGAGGTGATTGTTTTGTTGGATTGGAGCTTGCCTCAAGGAGGAGGTTGTGGTTGTAAAGAGAGGAGTTGGGTACTCCTTGTGAGAGTTCTTTGTGGACTAGCTAGTGGATTAGAAATCCTTCGTGTGTCGAAGGCGGGGATGTAGAGCTGGGTGCTCGAACCTCGAAACATATCTTGTTGTTTGCGCTTGATCCATTGACTCTCTCTATCTCTCTCTTTACTTTGTGCCTTGCAAATATTCATATTGTGCATTCATAATTGCTTGGCTTGGTTGTGTGTGCATCATTTGTTGATTGCACATGAGTGTATTGCATTAAGTTTTTAAATTCCGCATTGAGTTCATTAGATTAGCATAATCACCTATTCACCCCCCTCTAGGTGATCTTTCAATTGGTATCAGAGCTAGTGCTCCTAATATTTAGGTTTAACCACCTAGGAGTGAGATCTTGGTTTGCTAATCTTCATTTGCATTGTTCATTTGCACTCATTTAGTTTGCTCTCATGGATAGCCCTCCAATGTTTGACCATATTAGACTTGATGCTTGGAAGGCCAATATGAGTAGCCATTTGAAAAGAGTAGGACATCTAGTTTATCAAGCCTCCACTATGGAATCATTCCCTAATAGTAGCAAGCATAAAAAGGCAAATGCATTAGCACTTAGAGCACTTAGAGCATCTCTTAGTGAACATCTTTTACCGGTGTTTGATCGTTATGACTCGGCTTTTACAGTTTGGAGCTTATTGACGTCTCCTGAGCTTCCAAGGATTATCAACAAGATGAGGAGATCTATGAGAGAAAAGTCCGAAGAGCGTTGCCTCATGGTCTAAGGGAATAACTCCCTTGAGGTACAATCAGATTCTCAATTAGATAATAGCTCTAGTTCCTATTGCCATGGTTGTTTTGAAGTTCAAACTTTAAATTTGGAACTTGCTCAAAAGCTTGAAAATTTCTTGAAAAAACACAATCTTTTAAAAGAGGACAACCTTGTTTTGAAAAATGAATTAAAGGATTTGTGTTCTAATTTTGAATTGGTTTTGCAAGAAAAGGAAGAGATCACTAGTGAACGTGACTCACTAAGATCTCAACTAGACCTTGCCCTTGATGAGATTGAGATTTTGAAAAACAAAAATGATTGTAATGATGTTGTGAAAAACAATGAGGTTTTATCTTCTAAATTGGATTTTGTTTTAAAAGATAACCTTGTTTTGTGATTAGTCTCTAATTTTGCATAATTTTCATCACATTCTCATATTTATTTCATGTAAAATTCTACTAATAAATCCTTACTTGCTTGATCCTAGGTCCATTGTGGGTAAATGAAGAAGAAAGTCTAAATCACCATTATTTGGTGATTAAAAGGCATAAAAGATAGCTATTGACCTAGAGAGCTGACTCTATCAAAATCAGGAGCGTTAGCCAACAGGGGGACAACAGCGCAGCACGCAGCAGGCGGCGCCGCACGTGCCGTCCAAGGAAAGCCGCAAAAACGCGACATTTTACCGCGAAAACGCGGCCAAACCAGAAACCAAGAGATCCAGCCGACAGGGGGACAACCAGGCGGTGCGCAGCAGGCGGCGCTGTGCGCGCCGCAAAAGCATTGCCGCAGAAACGCGGCAAATGCCGCGTTTCCGCGGCCATGTGGGCGCGCGGCGGGGGACAACCAGGCGGCGCGCGGCGGGGGACAACCAGGCGGCGCGCAGCAGGCGGCGCTGCGCGTGCCGCCAAAGCACTGCCGCGGAAACGCGGCAAAGGCCGCGTTTCCGCGGCCATGTGGCAGCGCGGCGCGCCGCGTTTTGGGCCAGGGTTTGTCCCCTGGCCCCCCTCATTCCTGATGCCTATAAAAACCCCCTTGGGGTCTTCAGTCTGGCTGAACCAGAGTTGAGAAAAAAGTTTGTAGTTTTGATTTTGTTTGTAGTTGTTCTTCTTCTAGTTCTAGTTCTAGCTTAGGCCATTAGAGTGAAAGAGAGAGAGTGTGTAAAAGTTGTATTTGGAAGGTGACAATCAATACAAGTAATTACTTCTCTTTCTTCTTTCCATTTACTTGTCTTTGCATTTATTTTTACTTGTTGTAGTGTAACTTCTTTCTTCTCCACTTCTTCTCTTTTACTTTGTTGTAGTGTAACTTCCTCTTTTTAACTTTTCTTTTCTTTTGTCTTCTTGTAGTGTAACTCCCTCTTTCCACTTCTTCTACTTTGTTGTTTCTTTTACTTTTATGGCTAACTAACTTTTTCATTTAGCATGGCTAACTAACTACTAACCCACTAATTTCTAACACTTGTTTGATAACCCGCATGAGTCAATAGTGCCAAATAAGCCTTGTGCAAATGAGAGCTATGGCATCTTAAGACGAGGGTTCTAACTCTAATTTACCTATAAGTATCTACTTTCTTATACTTCATGCTTAATGAGTTTTGATGATCTATGAGTTGTATACTTTACTTGTTATTGTAAGTTAGAGACTTTTCCTTTTACTTTGCCGATACCAATAGTGCACTCGAGTCTTCCCTTATTCTCGCCTTCTATCGGATCTTGATAAGGGAATGTCCGAGTTTTTGCCGTGTAAGGCTAAGTTTTAGGATGAACTTTCACTCGATTTCCACGTGAATAGTTCCAATGCACAAGGGTTGTGTTTGCCTATGATCCATCGTGAGGCTATCTTCAAGAAGTTAGAAATTAGTGGGAGCACTTAGTAGAAAGTTAGCCATGCGTTTTTACAACTAAGAAAAATCCACTTTTACAAACTATCAAAACATTTTCCAACAATCCTTGAAACAACTTGTTTTCACTTTTAAATTCTTTATTTGGAAACAAAAAACATTCTCTTTTCTTGAACATAAAAGCCGCATCAAGCTTCCATCGCTCTCCCTCCTTGTGGAAACGACCCGTATAGCCACTTCGCTACTACGGAAGAATCACAAAAGCAGTAACTTCGACCCACACTCTATTTACTTATTCTTGTGCTTGCTTTTTGCCGATCAAAATTTGGCGCCGTTGCCGGGGAGGGAACGGCTTTATTGTTCACTACTAAAAATTGTTCTTTGCTTTTGTGTGTAGGAGAAGAACCAAGGAGCTCACCATAACGGGAAGCAAAAGAGGTGGCCAAGGACATTGCGCGAGGATTCATTTGCCCTCGGAAAGATTCGTGTAAAAGCGAGTTTTTTCGATTGAAGTACTAACAAACTCGTTTGCAGGGTTGCCGAGCGCCGCTAAAAAAAAAAGTGCTTTCAAAATTTCTAGTTTCCTTGGATGCTTCACCATATGCATGTGTAATAAATTCAACAGAATTTACTTGTTGCTTAATTGAAAATTGGATTAGACTTTTGCATTTAGGGCACGTGTCTATTTCAATTCATTTCAATTTCTGTTGAAGAGTGCTGGAGACAAGGTACGTGTGCATTCATATAGAATAGGACCAACATTCTGAAGTGATTTACCACTTTGAGTGTTACCTTGTTGTGAATAAACTGTACACTTGCACAATTGACTTTAAGGGCAAAACCCAAATAAACAAGATAAGGTGGGGATTTCATCACCCTTCCTTAGCCCAAAAATCATCTCCAAGTGCACTCACTTTTTCCCAAGCCTTAACTAAAAATCAATAGACGTTGGCCCTAGGGACATCTCGGACTCACTAAGAGATTAACCGAGGTTGGAAATTGTAAGAACTATACTCCTGCAAAATTGGTGTCTAAGGAAAGTGGATTGAGAGGTAAAGCCTCGAAAGCTCCGTGGTTTGGCATAATTAGGCCCGTGGCTCCGCCCGGATACCTCCCCCCGAGCTTTGCCCTTTCCTGGCCGATTAGCTTGTAGTCGAGTTCCTACAACAACCTTCCCCGGAGAATTGACCAGTTAGGAGTCGTCTAGGTCAAGGTACCTTAGACTAAGACTTGTGGTTGTTTTTCTTTCTTTTGTTTGTTTTTCACTCTGTTCGATTGTTTGTTGTTTTTGCGTTGGTTGTGGTGTGTTGCATGCAAGAGTGGGTGAGAGATCCGTCAACTTCCAGATTAACAAGAACCCTTGCATCCAGAACCGGTGATGGCGTCACTCCAGGATAGATTTTACCCGATCAGAACTTCGCTTCCATCTTGCATAAAACTTCCTGAAGCAAACGAAAATAACTTTGAGTTAAAGCCCCAATTCATTAATACTCTTCCCAAATTTCATGGTTTAGAATCAGAGGACGCATACTTCTTTGTTAGGGAATTTGAAGAAGTATGCCTTATGATGCGAATACCCCAGCTAGGAGACGATGCCGTTAGGTTATGTTTCATCCCTTTTTCCCTAAAGGACCTAGCTAAGAAGTGGTTGTACAGTTTGGCAGCAGATTCAGTCACGACGTGGGTTGATTTCGTCAAGGCTTTCTTGAAGAAATTTTACCCAATTCACAAAACTGCCCTCATTAGGAAGAACATCATGCAGTTTAAGCAAGACCCGAGCGAACCATTTTGGAGATACTTTGAGCGATTCAAAGATCTCCTCGCTCAGTGCCCTCATCATGGCGTGGAGAAATGGCGTCAGTGCCAGATTCTCTACGATGGTCTAGATTATCAGACTAAGACCCTGTTAGAAACAATGTGTCAGGGAGGGTTCTTGCAGAAGGATGAGAATCAGGGTTGGGATTTGTTTGAGGATTTAGCGGAAAAAACCCTACAATGGGAGCCAGCCTCGGAAAAACCTAGGAATTCACAATCTATAGCTTCAAGAGGAGGGCTCCTATCTCTAGAATCATCCATAGCTGCCGAGGCTAAGATTGCTACCCTGATGAGAAGGATAGAGGCTCTAGAAACAAAAGAGCCTGCTAGTGTCAACCAGATCAACCCACCACCGATTCACAATCCGGGTTGTTCATATTGTCAGGCACCGAACCATGTCTTTGAAGAGTGCCCTGATTTTCATGCCCAACAAATGCCACCGGAACACATGAACGCGGCTTACTCACAGCCGCCTCACAACCCCTACTCGCAGACCTACAATCCCGGCTGGAGGAATCACCCAAATTTCTCCTGGGCCCAAAACAATCCTCCCAGGCCTAATTTTTCCAACAACTTTCACCACCCTGCTCCTCCACCACCTTTTCCCAATCAAGCCCCATCTTCATCCTCCCAAGGCTCTCCAATGGAAAAGAAAATCAGTAAATTGGAGGAGAGCATAGAGGCTTTCATTAAGTCCCAGGCTGCTTTCATGCAGAACCAAGGACAAACTCTGAATAGTCATTCACAGGCCATATCAAGGTTGGAATTGCAGATGAGCCATTTAGCTAGCTCCCTAAATGAAAGACCTAAGGGTACTTTGCCTAGTCAGCCATTAGTTAACCCAAAAACCTCCAACCAAGCATATGAAGTCCAGGATCCATCAATTAACCAGTGTAATGCTGTTCACACACTGAGATCTGGAAAGAAGGTAGACAACCAGGTCTACCAGCAGAAGAGTCCAGTCCATCCTGATCCCACTCAAGCCTCCACCTCTGCTAGTTCCTCCAAATCCGCTCCACAGACATCTGACGAGGACAAAGCTGCTGAACAAGTTCACAAGCCTGTAGCACCCTTTCCCAATAGGCTTAGGAACAATAATAAAAATATGCACATGGAGAAAATGCTAGAGATGTTCAACCAGGTTAAGTTAAATATGCCACTTCTAGACGCTATCCAACAAGTCCCGGCTTATGCCAATTTTTGAAGGATATGTGTACTAAGAAGAGAAAGACCAATGTGCCCAAGAAAGTGTTCTTGGCCACTAACATAAGCGAAATTCTGTCTGGTCCCATTCCGGTGAAATACAAGGATCCCGGATGTCCCACCATTTCCTGCACCATAGGACAGATTGAAATCATTAGAGCGCTTCTTGACCTGGGAGCAAGTATCAACTTGCTACCTCTCTCTGTATACCAGCAACTTGGGTTGGGTGAGCTAAGCCCAACTCGAGTCACCATTCAGCTAGCTGACCGATCTGTGAAGATCCCAAAGGGGGAAATCACAGATGTCCTCATCCGAGTCGGGGATTTCATTTACCCCGTTGACTTCATTGTGCTTGAGACCCAACCTGTGTCTAATCTTAGGTCTCAAACTCCCGTCATCTTAGGGCGCCCATTCCTAGCTACAGCCAATGCCATAATCAACTGTAGGAACGGGTCCATGCGATTAACTTTCGGAGACATGACGAAGGAAGTCAATGTTTTCAATCTTGGAAGACAACCTAGGGATGTCAATGATCAGACATTCGAGGTCAATTCTATTGAAAACTTGACCAGTGAGGATGAGGAATGCATGGAGATAGAAGCTGAGGCAGAGTTTGATCTAAAGGCTGAGGATTTTAATCTAGACCAGATCGTGGATTCAGCAGTGGATTGGGCATCAAGCCCCAGTGTACCCCATCTTAGGATAGAAAGCCCAGAGATTCCCCCCAATGAAGCAATACCTTCCCCAGAGCTGAAAGCCCTGCCTGAACATCTCAAGTACGCATACCTGGGCGGAAAGGACACCTTGCCAGTCATCATAGCATCCCACCTGACCGAGCAACAAGAGGAGAGCTTAATGTCTATTCTGAAAAGACATAAGGAAGCCATTGGATGGACGATGAAGGACATCAAGGGAATAAGTCCAGCCATAGTACAACATAGAATCCATTTAGTTGATGAAGCAACCCCTAGGAGGGACCCACAACGCAGGCTTAACCCTCTCATGCAAGAGGCAGTGAAGGCTGAAATTCTGAAACTATTAGATAATGGGATCATTTATTCCATTTCTGATAGCCAATGGGTTAGCCCTGTTCATGCGGTCCCAAAGAAGGCTGTCTTTACGGTAGTAGAAAATGAGAAAAAAGAGTTGGTACAAACAAGACTGCCTACCAAGGTTCGTGTTTGTATCGACTACAGGAAGTTGAATGTTGCTACCCGTAAAGACCACTTCCCGTAACCCTTCATCGACCAAATGCTTGAGCGTTTGGCTGGACATGAGTACTACTGCTTTCTGGATGGGTACTCGGGATACAATCAAATCCCCATTGCTGCAGAAGACCAGGAAAAGACGACGTTCACCTGCCCGTTCGGAACCTTTGCTTATAGGCGCATGCCTTTTGGATTGTGCAATGCTCCTGCAACGTTCCAACGGTGCATGCTTAGTTTGTTCTCTGATATGGTGGAACGTTTTCTGGAGATTTTCATGGATGACTTCTCCATCTACAGAGATTCATTTAATCAATGTCTTCATCACTTAGAGTTAGTGCTACAAAGATGCATTAAGAAGAACCTAACTCTAAACTGGGAAAAATGTCACTTTATGGTGAGACAAGGGATTATCTTGGGCCATGAGATTTCGAGGAGAGGCATAGAAGTAGATAAGGCTAAGGTAGAAGTGATTGCTAAGCTTCCACCCCCCAAAACATCAAGGATATTAGATCCTTTTTAGGGCATGCTGGGTTCTACCGACGGTTCATTAAGGACTTTAGCAAAATTGCGAGGCCCTTAACTAACCTGCTCACTAAGGACGTGCCCTTTGATTTCAACAATGAATGTTTCAAGTCATGGGGAAAGCTTAAGCAAGAACTGATTTCTGCACCTATCATTTCTGCTCCTAATTGGGCCCAGCCATTTGAAATCATGTGTGATGCATCTGATTCTGCTATTGGCGCTGTTCTAGGACAGCGCATCGATAATAGGCAGTACGTGATTTACTATTCGAGTAGGACCTTGAATGACGCCCAACAGAATTATACAACGACTGAGAAGGAATTCTTGGCTGTTGTCTTTGCGTTAGAAAAGTTCCGGCCCTACTTGTTAGGTTCGAAAACGGTGATTTTCACAGATCACTCGGCTCTTAAATACCTCATGACCAAGAAGGAAGCAAAAGCGCGACTGATTCGGTGGATCCTTTTGCTTCAAGAATTTGACTTAGAAATCCGGGATAAAAGAGGTATCGAAAATGTGGTTGTTGATCATCTCTCACGAATTCTGAATGCACCAACCATCCCAGCCCCGATCAACGAGAATTTCCCGGACGAGCACATCGTAGCCATTCTTAAGGAACCCTGGTATGCTGACATCATTAATTTCCTAGCCACGGGACAATTACCTGCTGACTGGACAAAGCAAGACCAAGACCGCTTCTTTGCCCAAGTACGGTACTTCTTCTGGGAAGAACCGTATCTTTTTAAGTATTGTCCAGATCAAATAATTAGACGATGCATACCTGAGGAGGAACAAAGGAGTGTGCTCAGCTTTTGCTATGACCTTACATGCGGAGGACACTTCGGTCCCCGCAAGACTGCAGAGAAGGTTCTACAAAGTGGGTTCTACTGGCCCACTTTGTTCAAAGACTCATATCATTTTTGCAAGTCATGTGTAAACTGTCAGAGGATCGGGAAAATTTCTAGAAGAGACATGATGCCCCTGAACCCAATCCTTGAAGTTGAAATTTTTGATGTTTGGGGCATCGATTTCATGGGACCATTCCCCAACTCCTTCGGCAACCAATTCATTTTGGTTGCTGTCGATTATGTCTCTAAGTGGGTAGAAGCTGTGCCAACCAAGACGAATGACAACAAAGTGGTTGTCAAATTTCTCAAAGAAAACATCTTCTCCCGATTTGGCACCCGTCGAGCAATAATTAGTGATAACAGATCGCATTTCTGCAACAGAGTTTTTGAAGCTCTGATGCGAAAATATTCCATCAATCACAAGTTATCGACCCCGTATCATCCCCAGACAAATGGGCAGGTTGAAGTCACCAACCGACAGATTAAGCTCATTCTGGAAAAGACTGTTGGACAAAACCGAAAGGATTGGTCGGTTAAGCTTAATGATGCATTGTGGGCTTACCGTACCACATTTAAGACAGTTCTAGGGATGTCTCCTTATAGAATCGTGTTTGGCAAAGCCTGTCATCTGCCAGTAGAGTTAGAACACCGGGCCCTCTGGGCAATTAAGCAACTCAACTTTGACCTAACCAAAGCCGGTGAACTTAGGAAACTGCAGATTTCTGAATTAGAGGAGATACGGAATGAAGCTTATGAGAATGCACGAATCACCAAGAGTAGGACCAAACTTTTCCATGACCAATTCATAACCCGAAAAAACTTTGCCCCGGGAGATAGGGTTCTGCTGTACAATTCTAGGCTTCATATTTTTGCGGGGAAACTAAAAACTCGTTGGTTGGGACCGTTCATTGTGCGCACTGTTTTCCCACACGGTACCGTGCTTATTGCAGATCCTAAAAATAACACGGAGTTTAAAGTGAATGGGCAAAGACTGAAGCCCTTCTTGACCACTGAGCCGATGATTCCAGATGATAGTGTGCTGACTCTTTTTGCCCCATCATAAACCTAACCACCACAAACAACTAAAAAAAAAATTGTTTATATGCTTACCCCGTGTACATTCTTTTTGACATTTCTTTAGCCTATTCGCACTTGGCCGGCCCGAGTCCACGAAGACGGTGACATCATTTCTTCCCCCTATGTATTGTATTTGCATTTCCATCTGCTTTCATTGAGGACAATGCATTAGATAGGTGTGGGGGGGTGCTAACACTTTTTCTTTTTATTCTTTCTTTTTCTTCAAAAAAAAAACTCAAGATTGAAAAGAAATTTAATACTCTTTATAAAATAACCAAAAGATTGTAGGAATTATGGGAACCTTAGTGATAAATCTTTATTTTTGCCTAAATAAACAAGAAAGAATGATTTGACTAAAAAGATAGGAGGGATAAGGAAAATAATTCATACCTTTTATTTAGCCTTAGTAGAATATGCATAATTCACACACACATGCTTGGGATTTAGAGACACAACTCTTGGAAAAAAAAAAGCTGGATAATTGTGCCTCAAGAAGCATGATTACTCACGCCAAAAAAAAAACAAAGCTGGATAATTGTGCCTCAAGAAGCATGATTACTCACGCCAGAAAAACAATCTTTATAAATAAATCTTGATTTCGTGGCCTACTCCATTTGCATATTTGACCTGAAGGGTGTTTTTTTTTACCTGGTGCCCTAAGACCATCTGGTTTGGGAGTCATCGGTTTGATATGTGCTACATAAGTAAAGTAGAAAGCCTAATGGAACCAGGAATAATAAGTAAATATTAATAAAATAATATTCGAAGTTGAGTTGAAAAATCCCAAGCATATCACACTTACACAGTATGCATATCTATCTAAAGCAAAATAAAAGAATGAGTTAGAAGTACAAGATCCTTTCTAAATTTAAAAGAAAAACCATAATTTCTTCTTTTATGAAGGCTAAATATAAGAGGACTTATGAGGGTTAAACCTAATTCCTACATCATTCGGTCATGTTTATTTAGATGATTGAAAGTTCTTTTTCATATATATATATATATATATATATATATATATATATATATATATATATATATATATATATAATTATATATATATATATATATATATATATATATTTCTGAAACAACTAACTTCTTTACTTACTGGATTTTGTGGGTGCAATCCGCTGAAAACCCTCAGGAGACAACACTCCTCCTCTAGGGGAAACTTAGAGGTTTAAAGGCTTGTTGCACATGCTCAGTGCAATCACGTTACCTGCGAAAGTGGTATAATAATTTTCTTATTTTTGTTTTGCTCAGGACGAGCAAAAAGATAAGTGTGGGGGTGTGATTAGTCTCTAATTTTGCATAATTTTTATCACATTCTCATATTTATTTCATGTAAAATTCTACTAATAAATCCTTCCTTGCTTGATCCTAGGTCCATGGTGGGTAAATGAAGAAGAAGGTCTAAATCACCATTATTTGGTAATTAAAAGGCATAAAATATAGCTATTGACCTAGAGAGCTGACTCTGTCAAAATCAGGAGCGTTAGCCAATAGGGGGACAACAGCGCAGCACGCAGCAGGCGGCGCCACACGTGCCGCCCAAGGAAAGCCGCGGAAACGCGGCATTTTGCCGCGAAAACGCGGCCAAACCAGAAACCAAGAGATCCAGCCGACAGGGGGACAACCAGGCGGCGCGCAGCAGGCGGCGCTGTGCGCGCCGCAAAAGCATTGCCGCGAAAATGCGGCAAATGTCGCGTTTCCGCGGCCATGTGGGCGCGCGGCGGGGGACAACCAGGCGGCGCGCAGCAGGCGGCGCTGCGCGCGCCGCCAAAGCACTGCCGCGAAAACGCGGCAAAGGCCGCGTTTTCGCGGCCATGTGGCAGCGCGGCGCGCCGCGTTTTGGGCCTAGGTTTGTCCCCTGGCCCCCCTCATTCCTGATGCCTATAAAAACCCCCTTGGGTCTTCAGTTTGGCTGAACCAGAGTTGAGAAAAAAGTTTGTAGTTTTGATTTTGTTTGTAGTTGTTCTTCTTCTAGTTCTAGTTCTAGCTTAGGCCATTAGAGTGAAAGAGAGAGTGTGTAAAAGTTGTATTTGGAAGGTGACAATCAATACAAGTAATTACTTCTCTTTCTTCTTTCCATTTACTTGTCTTTACATTTATTTTTACTTGTTATAGTGTAACTTCTTTCTTCTCCACTTCTTCTCTTTTACTTTGTTGTAGTGTAACTTTCTCTTTTTAACTTTTCTTTTCTTTTGTCTTCTTGTAGTGTAACTCCCTCTTTCCACTTCTTCTACTTTGTTGTTTCTTTTACTTTTATGGCTAACTAACTTTTTCATTTAGCATGGCTAACTAACTACTAACCCACTAATTTCTAACACTTGTTTGACAACCCGCATGAGTCAATAGTGCCAAACAAGCCTTGTGCAAATGAGAGCTATGGCATCTTAAGACGAGGGTTCTAACTCTAATTTACCTATAAGTA
Organism: Agave tequilana; assembly: GCA_038442645.1. NCBI lineage: Eukaryota > Viridiplantae > Streptophyta > Magnoliopsida > Asparagales > Asparagaceae > Agave > Agave tequilana. The sequence goes on along the minus strand of JAVJIF010002025.1, from coordinate 80,935 downwards.
TCTACTTTCTTATACTTCATGCTTAATGAGTTTTGATGATCTATGAGTTGTATACTTTACTTGTTATTGTAAGTTAGAGACTTTTTCTTTTACTTTGTCGATACCAATAGTGCACTCGAGTCTTCCCTTATTCTCGCCTTTTATCGGATCTTGATAAGGGAATGTCCGAGTTTTTGCCGTGTAAGGCTAAGTTTTAGGATGAACTTTCATTCGATTTCCATGTGAATAGTTCCAATGCACAAGGGTTGTGTTTGCCTATGATCCATCGTGAGACTATCTTCAAGAAGTTAGAAATTAGTGGGAGCACTTAGTAGAAAGTTAGCCATGCGTTTTTACAACTAAGAAAAATCCACTTTTACAAACTACCAAAATATTTTCCAACAATCCTTGAAACAACTTGTTTTCACTTTTTAAATTCTTTATTTGGAAACAAAGAACATTCTCTTTTCTTGAACATAAAAGCCGCATCATGCTTCCATCGCTCTCCCTCCTTGTGGAAACGACACGTATAGCCACTTCGCTACTACGGAAGAATCGCAAAAGCAGTAACTTCGACCCACACTCTATTTACTTATTCTTGTGCTTGCTTTTTGCCGATCATTTTGAAAAATAAAATTGATTCTATTACAAAAGAATTGGATCTTGTTTTAAAGAAAAATGAATCGTTGAAAATTGATATTGATTCTCATGTGTGCCATGCTAGTATATCTTCTTCTTCTTGCACACCTATTGCATGCTCCACTTTATCTTCCAGTATTGAAAATGACATAAATGTTTTGAAGATGAGTGTTGATTGTTTGGGCTCCACTTTGAGCCAATGCACATTGAATCATTCACGTTTGGAAACCTTGGTTCGCAAGAAACAAGGTCCATATTTGCATGCACACCCTACACGGCATACACATGCTTTTCACGGACACAACCATAACATGTATGCTCATGTGTACACTTGTACACATTGTGATCGAAAAGGCCACCTTGCTAGATTTTGTTATGATCGTGTTTATCATGAAAATTTAGCAACTAATCATGTTTGGGTTAGAAAAGATACTAACCCCCGTGGACCCAAAAGAAAATGGGTACCAAAGACCACCTCTATGCTTTTTGATGTAGGTGGGAGCTCTCGCATCACGTGAGAGTATTGGTGCCTTGAGGTGGATGCGTTCTAAGCTTAAAAGAGAACCATTTGGATGCTTCACTCTCAAGGGGATTTGGTGGGAGGACCACCGTGGTTTGGAAAACTAGAGATGCACCTTCATCGGTTTTGGTATCATTCTCTAACTCTCATTTTTATTTGCATGCTTTTCATGTTTATCTATTTATAGCATGCCATGGTTTATTGTTCATTATGCTTATGCCATGCTCATTAGAATAGTGTTATACATGTTTAGTTACTTGAGCACCCATGTTTTATATGGATCTATATTTAGTATTCTCACCTTGTTTAAACTAACATGTATGCACTAGATCTAATGCATATGCATATACATAATGATCATGTGGATGTTTATGATTTTTGTTTTGCTGAATCATGTTTTATTGTTTCATGATTAGTTTGATATTTGCCATGTTTATTAGACTTATGCTTTACATGATTAGTTGTTGAGTCACCCATGTTTAGTGTGGACCCATATTTTGTGTTCTCTTTATGTTTTAGCTATCATGTTAATCATAGATCTAATGCACATGTCTTTGTCATGCTAATCATATGGTTGACTATGACTTTTGTTTTAATAATTCATGTTTTGATATTTATCATGTTGGGTTATGATTCCCGTTTCATGCTTCATATTTTGACTACTTGCTTGAATGATAAGTTTTCGTTAAGACTAGGATTTATACTTGTACAACTAGTGAGCTACAAATAGACCTTTATATATGTTTGTGCTTGAACGCTCATTTGTATTCACTTGATGTACTAGTATAGTCTAGTTTTGATGATTCTTGCATTTGACTTGTATTCATCATTTTTTTTATTTTAACTTCATGTATATGTCCATCTTGTCCAAACTATTGATTATACATGTACATCCTTGAGCCACGTGCCTTCATGCATATACTTTTGTGGACTCATTATGTTTAGGATATGTATGTATACTTTAGCTTGTACATGACATACATATGCCTTGAAGTTTAAACCGTTTGGATGAATTTCATGTTTGCTAAGTGATTTCACATTTATTATGAATTTCATGTTTTTAAGATGATTTCAATTGGTGATTTCACATTTTAGATGAATTTCATGTTTTCAAGAAATTTCATATGAGCTTAATTGAATATTTTCATGTTGATATGTGTCACATTTTTCTTGTACACTCACTTTATTAGTTTACTCATGATTTGTTTTCATGAGACTATGATATGGGCTTTATGAACTTCGAGTGTTTAGTGATCATGTAATTTACATGTGTTTCATGAAAAACAATTTTGTTTTATTCCTTGCTTGAAGGATTTCGTACTAGTTTTAAAAGTTTTTCCTATAACTAGTTCGTATTCTTTACTATGGTAGAGATTTTCAAACAAAGCTTATTTTCAAACCTATTTTTGAAAACCCCTACCTTCTACGGGAGGATGGATGGGAGATCATGTTCATGTATGCTTTAAAATGAAAATCATTTAAAACTTGAATCATGATTGGGAGGTAGATAATATGAGATATACATTTGATCTCATTGTTATTTCAATTGGTATCATTGAATTCTTTCAATTGGTATCAATCTTGACATTTCTTGTATACTCATATATTTAGTATGTATGTATGCTTTCTATTTCAAGTATATCAATTTCAATTGGTATCTATTTTCCATACATATATATGTTTGTTTCATTTTTTTTACATTGCATAGGCTTGTTAAAATAAAAGTGAACATTATTTTAGTTGGTATTTCATAAAGGGGGAGAAAATTTGATTTTGTCTTTCAATTGGTGATTTTTCAATTGGTATTTGATTCTCACTCCCTTACTTTATGATTGAGAATTTCAAATTGGTATCATATGTTCAAAATGAAAATTATTTACAATTGGTATCAAAACTTTTGGTTAGACATTCAAATTTATTGGTATCAAGATTTTCATGTGTTTTGTTTAAAATTGGTATCAATAATTTTTTTTTGTTTTCTTTATGATAGAAAATAGTCATTTCAATTGTTTATATACTTTAAAAGGAAAAATACTATCTTTTGATATCAAGATGTCTTGTGTTTTAAATTGGTATCTAAAATTTTTTTTTAAAGAAAAATACAAAAGTTTTGATTTATATTGACAATATGCAAGGAGAGCTTAACATCTCTTCTACATATAGATTCATGATGAGCGTATCTTGTATTGAAGAGCTTAACATCTCTTCTTTATGTGGTACACGTGTGTAGGGGGAGCTTCACATCTCCTCTTATGCATTACATAATGTGTGTTATGTGAATTAGGGCTTAACATCCCTCCTTCATGTAATGCATATGTGTAGGGAAGCTAACTTAGCGTCTTCCTCTTCATGAATGTATATAGCATATAGCATGTATTGATCTTTGTTTATTTTCAATTGGTATCAAGATGCTTCATTGACATATTTTCATTGGTACCTTAATTGATTGTCATCTCTAATTGACTTTGTTTTTATTTTAGACAAAAGGAAAAATATTATTTTTTATTGATTCGTTGTTTCGAACAAAAGGGGGAGAAAAATTTATTGATTTGGTTTTGCTTTTATCCCTTATTGAAGATTGATTCTTTGTATTAAAAAGAGGAGAAGATTTTGTTTTGTTTTGATTGTTTACCCTTTGTTGATGATTGACAAAAAGGGGGAGAAGAATTTGAGTTTATATGCATGTTTGTATATGCATGTTTATATTTTGCATATATTAAGTTTAATTTAGTTTAATTTTAATTGATATCTAGAGCATGTTTTGTAATTGGTATCTAAAACATGTTTTGTTTTAAACAGTTCATTGGTATCTAGAACCCTTTATTGTTTATGCATTTATATGCATTCATGTTTAAGAGCCTTTATTGCATATTATTTATTGTTTATTTGTTTATGCATGAGTTAAGGGGGAGCTTCTTTGAAGCTTAACTTTAATCCATGCATATATAACTCCATGAGTTTTGTCATCATCAAAAAGGGAGAGATTGTTGGCCCAAAGGCCTTCCACTCTAGTTTTGATGATGATTAACTCATGTAGTTATGTGTACTAATAATCTTGTGATTTTAGTTTCAGATCATTAATTAAGTTATTAGTAGGTGATTAGCTTCAACAAGATGATTTGGAAGCTTTCACATGTTAATTCAAGAGCCCGAGCGTCAAAGATCATATATAGCACTTGCTCGGTGGATCAAGGAGTTTTGGATCGAGTCGGCTTGGAGATTGCACTCTACAAGAAGACTTCGGTACCATATTTTAGTTTTGTGTTTAGATCCAAAATTGTAAAGATTAGTATAGTATGATATGCTCAAGTTCACAACACACTCGTTTCATGTTTTGAATATTAGTTTTTGGTTTTTCGGTTTTAGGTTTAACCGATCTTGGTTTCATGAATAGATAGATCAAAACAAGTTTACATGGTTTAATGTATATTAGATTTGTTCTATATACATGCATGCTTAATTTCCTAGACAAACTTAGTTTGATAATCTATTTCATGTGTTTTATGTTTTGGTATTTTTTACAAAACATATTTTGGAATTTATGACAAAAACATGGATATATATTTGTTTCATGTATATTGGATTTCTATCCATATGCATCATGCTTCAAAGTGTTTAAATATCATGTTTTTGTATTTGGAAGAGTTTTGGACAAAACGTATTTTCTATTCAAAATCCAAGTTTTAGAAAATACAGTTTTTGGTTTTTGGTAAAAATGATAAGACACAAAAATAGTTCATATTGATTGATATTTGAGCTAAACTTTTTACCACATGTTTATATATCAATGCAAAATGATAAAACTATTTTTGGTGATTTTTAGAAAAGATAAAAGAATTTTTAAACATGTTTCTAAGTCAGTTTTCTGTTCCAGGCTTCAACCAGTCGACTAGTCTTCTGACCAAGTCGACTTGGCTGAAGTCGGTCGACCGGGTCGGTCGACCGACGTGCACAGATCTGTGCACGTTTGGCAGACATGGGACGGTCGACCGTCTGGGTCGACCGGGTCTGAGAGCAGAGCTCTCTGTTTGTTTGGGTCGACCGGGGCGGTCGACCGGTAGCTGGCAACGGGTTGACCGTTGGACGGTCGACCGGCCGGTCGACCGGCAGTGCATTTCTGGCATTTTCTGCTGCCAACAGCTATGTTTTTCTGGGGGCTATAAATACCCCATTGGAAAGAGTTTTTCTCTAAGAATTTTTGTGCGAATTTTTCCTTACTCTCTGGTGTTTTCACAGCAATCAAAAGAAGTTTTTGAATTAAAATTGAACAATCTATTTAGTGTTTTTGCTAGGGTTTGAAATTCAAAGAAAGGGTTTTTGGGAAAAAGTGTTTTGATTCATCTTCTATATCTTGGTTTCAGTTTTTCCCAAGGATTTTCTTTGTGATTTTGATTTCCATTCCTTTGGTTTTCTCCACACTTGAGCTACATCTACTTTCTTATTCTATAGGATCTTTGTGTGGGAGAAAGAGATTGTTTGTGGCTTTGCTTTGTGCCTTGCCCTCATTGTGTTGAGGAAGTTGTGCATTTGGGTTGTATCCCTCAAGTTGTGAGGTGATCCTTGTGTTTGCTTTGTGCTAATCCCTCAAGTTGTGAGGTGATTGTTTTGTTGGATTGGAGCTTGCCTCAAGGAGGAGGTTGTGGTTGTAAAGAGAGGAGTTGGGTACTCCTTGTGAGAGTTCTTTGTGGACTAGCTAGTGGATTAGAAATCCTTCGTGTGTCGAAGGCGGGGATGTAGAGCTGGGTGCTCGAACCTCGAAACATATCTTGTTGTTTGCGCTTGATCCATTGACTCTCTCTATCTCTCTCTTTACTTTGTGCCTTGCAAATATTCATATTGTGCATTCATAATTGCTTGGCTTGGTTGTGTGTGCATCATTTGTTGATTGCACTTGAGTGTATTGCATTAAGTTTTTAAATTTCGCATTGAGTTCATTAGATTAGCATAATCACCTATTCACTCCCCCTCTAGGTGATCTTTCACAACCATCCTTCAAACATTTAGCCTCATATACTCTTTTTTAGAATAACCACTTGAAGGAAAATTTGAGTTAGACAATAGTGTGGAAGCCCTGCAAGAGCCCGAACAATAATTCCAAAACATGATAGACTCATTACTCCCACAAATTTCCAATTAAAGCTCTTACTCTATTTTTCAAGCCCAACCACAACAAATAAAATCTATAAACTTAGAAAATAGTATGGGAGAATGATTCAGTCTCAAAATGATTTACCCAATATATCGATAGATTAAAAGCACAAATGAGTCAATTGATCAACACTTATAGGAAGGAGAAAACTCTCTTATCAATATTTGACTAATCATGATATCTCTAACCCTATTGATCTGACCCAAGAGTCATGTGATTTTGAAAACTAAAATTCAATTTCACCAAAACATCTAAAACTTGACCAATCCAAACTCTTGACAAATTGGCAAGTTTTCACTTCAATGAAATTGAACTTGAATGTGAATGCGACCCTGTTCCCTAACTTTGTAATTTGGTTTTAATTTTTGAATTTATGTTGACTCCCGTATCCTTACCTGATTTGGACTACATTCCTGAGCCAACATTGATTCCCGAACCTATGAATCTTGATCTTGAATCATCAATCTTGCAAAGTCACATTTCATTGGTAGATAATGAGTGTGAACTTCAATTCTTTGATTTGGACACAACTCTTGAACCAAACCCGATCTTGAACATAAACTTGATTTGAGTCATATTCTCGAGTCAGTATTGGCTCCCGTTATTTTCATTCTTGAGCCCAAATCAACCATTCTACCGAGTCATATTCCATTGTTGAACAAAATGTTGAACATTATGATTCCGAGATGATTTTTCAAGATTAGTTATTTAATCGGGATGAGTATCATGATAGGATCTTGCATGATCCTATTCAATTTGGGGTTATAACAATGTTAATGGGTTAAAGGTCAAAGGTGGGTTTCACCAACCACCACATTATTTAGATTGGGCATCATCGCTTGCCCCACTCCGACCACCACCGGAACCGCCACCTTGGAATAATTTTCTCTTCCCTTTCTTCTTTTTTATGCTTATATGCATTCATTCATACATTGACGACAATGCATGAGATAGGTGAGAGAGAAGGTTTACTAACATAGGTTTCTTTTCTTCCTTTTTGTATATATTATATAAAATATATTTTTTTCTTTCTTTTGAAAAAAACTTTTTGGAAAGGGAAACAATATTTTGACCTCTTTTGTCCAAAATTAAGTTAATTTTAAGAAATAAGAGAATCATAATTAGGATTTCTTATACTCAGCCAAAATAAAATTATTTGTTTGATTTCTAGAGTTTGGAAGAAAAATTTGAAAAGTAATTTAATCTTAATTTTTACCTTGATGAAATATGTATACTTTATACACTTACACACTTTAAATTCAAAATAAAGACTCTTATGCCTTATAAATATATATATATATATATATATATATATATAATATATATATATAGAGATAGACTTGTGTCCTTCCAAAAAAGATTTGTGCACAAATCCTTCCACCTCAAATATAACCTCTCGACATTCGAATAAAAGATCCACTCCGTTAAAGTTGATTTATATTATTTCAAGTATCTATAAACCAAAAATCAAGTGTTTTGAATACTTTTTGCCCAACCATCAAGCGGCGCAAAATGGATAGCCAAAAATAGTGAGTTTGTTAGATCTATGTTTTTAGATATACAAACTCTCGATTCGGCCATTTGATTATGATCTAAACATTTAAAAATTCCTACAAATATTTTTTGTTAGGTTTTAAATGTTCTACACCGTTAAACTAACCAACTCACTATTTAGGCCGTCTGTTTTTTCCCTACTTGATGCATGAACAAAAAGCATTCAAAACACTTGATTTTTAATTTATAGATATAAAAATATAGATCAATTTCAACGGAGTGGATCTTTTATTCGAATGTTTGAGGTTTATATTTAACTTGAAAGGATTCGGGCTCTAATCCTTCTAGAAGGACACAAGTCGATCTCTCTCCCCCTCCCCCCTATATGTGTGTGTGTGTGTGTGTGTGTGTGAATCACCTAGAGGGGGGTGAATAGGTGATGGCTAATCTAATGATCACTAAATGCGGAATTAAAAACTTATATGATGCAAACTAAAACTTCTTACACTAAACACCTAGTATAACACAAGAGTGTAGCCGAGTTCCCCGTGAAGAGCTCTGGACTAACTCCTCAAGATTCCTCGAAATAAGAGTTGAGGTTCCGCATTGGCTCTCTTGATTGAATACAAGTGTTAGCAAACAATCCCCAAGCATATAAAGATAAGCACAAGATAAGTATGCAAGATATAAAGACAAAGAGATAGAGAGAGAGCAATCGCAAACACGGGATATTTGTTTCGAGGTTCGAGCACACTTGCTCTACATCCCCGCCTTCAACACTATGAAGGATTTCCACTATAATCGATCCCACCGGATCACTCGGTGCCGCAACACCTACAAGCTCTCGGACTCCCTAGTCCCGTACACACCGCAAGCTCTCTAGCTTGCCGAGGCCGCTCCTCAAACAAGGAGTTCACACACGAACTCGAAACCACCGCGAACACACTGGTCCGCCTCCTCAAAGTACAAGAAGGAACTCTTGGTGATCTAAACACTTTGATCACCAATAAACACTCTCACAAAAACACTACTATAGGATGAATATGTCAATGGATTGCTCAAGTGTTTGTGAGAAAAACAAGGATGGAAATGGTGGAGGAAAACTCAAGAAAATCACTTTAAACACTCTTGATAAAAACTCCCCTTTTTATTGGAAATATTTTCTCTTAATCAAGTGGAGGAAAACCTCTAAATAGTCTAGGAAAAACTGGTGAAAACCACTTAAAAATCTTAGAGAAAACAGCCCCCAAAAGCCCCAATTTATAGAGCTAGAAAAACTAGTCGTTGGGAGCTAGATGGCCTGATGGTCGACCGCCCGGTCGACCGCCAACGGTCAGATTTCTGACCGTTGGGGCAGCGGTCGACCGGGGCTTTCCAGAGAGCAGAGCTCTCTGGACGGTCGACCGTCCCGGTCGACCGGCCCTCCAGCCAGACTGGCGTGCACGTCTGTGCACGTCGGTCGACCGAGTCGGCCGACCGACTTCAAGCTTCGGTCGGCCAGTCCGGTCGACCGGCTGAAGCCAGGACAGAAATTCTGGGATTAAAAACTTTGTTATTTTGATTGAAATAAAATCTCATAAAATCATGAAAAATCTACAAAATTAGTTTCAGTATTAAACTTTGATATATCAAACATGCTTGAACAAAATCAAGACATGTTACAAATAATTTGAGCTATTTTTTAACTTGGAATTTTGGTTAAAAACAAAAACTGTATTTTTCCAAAATTGATTTTTTCAAAATTTCTCCAAATACAAAAACAGGATATTTAAACTCATTTGAAGCATAGAGTGTATGGATATGATCCACTACACATACATGATGAAATATCTATGTTTTTGACATTAAGCACTAAACATGATTTTGGTTAAAGACATGTAAACTTTGAATACCAAAAACCAAAACGATATTTTCCAAAATGAAACTCTTTTGTGAAAAAAATTCTTTTATAAAAACTCATCTAAATCAAGAGTGTGCATGTGTGTAGTATACTTGAGCAATCCATCAACCATTCTATCCTTTACATTTATCTAAAAATAAAATCTTATAAAAACAACCTAGACACAAGTCTTCATGAAGTCTTCACTTGAAGTCTTCTCATCTTCTTGACTTGGTCCAAACACGATCCAACGAGCTCGACTCCTCTTGAGTACTTGATGTGGTCTTGATGCATAGGCTCGTGAATCAAACCGTGCTAGCTCAAAAACTTGACTTTAAATCCTTTGTTGAAGCTACACACCTACTAAGATCTTGATCATGAATCTGAGACTAAATAAACACAAGATCATTGCAGGCTGTTTAAAATCACTAAAAGATAAACCATTAAAAAGCAGAATTCCAAGTTCTAGGCGCGAGGGTCGAAACCCGCGTCTCAGCCAACACAGCAGCATCAAGGCGCGAGGGTCGAAACCCGCGTCTCAGCCAACACAGCAGCATCAAGGCGCGAGGGTCGAAACCCGCGTCTCAGCCGCACCAAGGCGCGAGGGTCGAAACCCGTGTCTCAGCAGCATCAAGGCGCGAGGCTCAACAGCCGCGTCTCAGCCACACCAAGGCGCGTAGGTCAAAACCCGCGTCTCAACAGCTCCAAGGCGCGTGGGCTGACACCCGCGTCTCAGTTGTAACCGTCCCGGTTTCGGGGCCAATCACGGCCCACATAACGGGAAAAGTTAGCCCCCATTATAGAGTATTTTTAGGAGGCACGTACGCCCCTGAAACCCCTATAAATAGCCCCGTCGCTATGAAGAAGGGGTCAGATTTTTGGACGAATTGAAGAGAGGGGATTGACAGTCGAAATTTCGGTCAGAGGACTTCTGAAAGAAAAGAGCTCTGAGAGAAAAGAGAGAGTTAAACCCTTCAGAGAACTTGCTGTGTTCAAGTTGCTCTTTACCTACCTTCTCTTTGAGAGTTTTGGTAGACAGAGCTGAGTTACTCCATCTACCATCCGAAGAGGAGATCCCTGGAAGGTCTCGACGGTCACCCGGTCAACGGAGAACAAGATCACTCTCCATCGCCACTTGAAGAACCCAGCCTTAAACAAAGAGAGGATTCAAGACTCAACATCCTCCCTCCCTTGTAATCGGAAGACCGATCTGTTGTAATCTTCTATCCAATCAAAAGAATTTTACAATCGAATCCTCCTTTTCTGATGCATACAAGAGATGGCGACTCCGCTGGGGACTACATTTGTCACTGACGAACAAATCGTGGCGCAAGGTGACGTCCTCCATAAGGGGAAGATGGTCGAATCGCTCTTCGTTGAGTTCGACCAGGCAAAGTATGAAGAGTTTCTCTCTTCCGGCTCCAAGAGCCCTAAGACCCGCGTCTGTCGCAGGGTCTCTAGGGGACTTACCCTGAAACCCGCTCTGAGTCTCTCTCAGGCGCGGCTGCTGCAAAGGGTGTGGCAGCCAACTGTGCCAAGCAGGATACACGCGCCAACGTCTCTCAGGAGGCCCACGTGGTCCCAGGCACAACTGCCGTTGCGACCAACTGCGCCATGCGGAACACACGCGTCAGCGTCTCCCAAGAGACCCGCGCGGTCAAAATCTCTGGTGTCCAGCCAGTCCACCTCCTCCCTCAGCACCAAGTCGTCGTTGGTTTCTCTCCACCTCCACGACGCAACCGAAACGCTGAGCGTCGACGGAGGAGGCGTGCGCGCCAACTGCAAGTTAGGACTTCTGATCGTCCAACTGAGACAGGACGTGAAGTTCAATCCGGCGCCTTGGCTGCGCCACGTCCAGCACGCGAAGTCCGCGTTTGGCGGCCCAAACGCGAGACTCCCCAAATTAAGTCCTCTGAAGTCCAACTCACCAAACGTGAAGGCGAAGCCTGCGCACCTCGTCAGGTACAAGAGGCACGCGCCCTTAGGCGTAGGGCCCAGCAGCCCACTCTCTCTCAAGCGTCCCTGCCCCGACGCACCAAGCAGCAACGCGACAGCTGCGTCTCTTCTCAACAGAGATGCCAGGCACGCGTCCTAAAGCTGAGACGCGAGAACCGCGTCTCTGAATCCTGCGTCCAAGCTGGACAGCGCAAGGATGCCTCCCGCCCTCGAAGTTGCGAGGCTAATCTCTTCGATCCTCTTTCCGTGGATCTAAGGGATTACTTGATAAAGAAAAGAAGTGCCAATCAAACCACTTCATCATGTTACTGCCAACGGCTCATCTCCATGATCTCTGAGTGCCGTTGCAGTTCAGGCAGGAACCAACAGTCCTTTGTTAGACAGCTGACACTGATTCCCCCAGCAGCCAAAGAAGACGCTCTTACAGGCGGAGGATCTCCTCTGACACTGAGTATCCAGAACTCACTGCTAACATGGCGAACAGGAGCAGGGGAAAACAGCCTGTAGTCAGCTCCGACGAGTCTGACTCTGAACCGGAAGGAGTGTACCGACACACTCGCACCCGGACCAGGGCCATCCCCGCGATTAACTACAATGCCCTAGCCCGGGGCATTGAGATTAATGACTCGCACCCTGTCATTGCAGAGTCGCAGGCCTCAAACTCTTCTATAGAGAAAGAGGCCTTCACATACATGATGTACACTCCTGAGGAGACCGCTAAGCGCTTGGAGCACAAGCCCAGGTCCAGAAGGAACAACTCGAGATGATTCGTGCTCAGCAAGAATCCATCGACTCTCTCAAGCAGATGCTCGCACAGTTGCTCGAAGACAGGAGGAAATCTCCCCTAGAAAGTCTAAGAGCAAACAAAAAGAGGAAGAAAGCTCATCTTCCGAACACTCCGAGAAGAAAGAGAAACCCACCTCTGGTTCATCTAAATCCTCATCGCAGGAGAAGAACGATCAAGACCAGAGAAAGGTTCATTCTAAAAGAATGAATCAGTTGGAGCAGCGCCTTGAAGCCCTCACCCATCGGAAAGGTCTCCAAGAAGCAGGGTGGTCCGCCCATATCCAGCCGAATAGGACCTGGTTCCGTACCCGCCCAAGTTCAAGGCTCCAACCCTCCAAGCATTTGATGGGAAAGGTTCACCGAACTAACACATCTACTACTTCAAGTCCCAAACTGGGAATGTGGTAGATAACGACGCCATCCTGGCGCGTTTATTCATCGGCACCCTAAAAGGGCTGGCCTTTGAATGGTTCATGAAGCTCCCTGAAGGTTCCATCAAGAACTGGGGTGATTTGGAGAAGCTTTTCTTAACACGCTTCTTTGAAGATGACTCGGAGGTCAACATGCCTACCCTTTTAGCCACCAAGCAGTGAAAGGGAGAGTCTGTTAAGTCTTTCGTGGAAAGATTTCGGAACGTGGCACTCTGATGCCCGAGCGGTATGACCCAGGTTACCTTGGTGGAAACATGCCGCCACAATCTCCAAACCTCACTCCTTGCTCAAATAGGAGTTGCTGAAAGCCGCACCTAGAAACAATCAGTCCAACAAGGTGAACAGGCTGAGGAGATTGTCGCCCACGTCAGAGCGGAAGAAAATAAACCCAGGCCTGAAGGTCAACGAGGCGTACGCCAGACACATCCCTCCAAGCCAAAAGGAAGGATAACTTGGCAGCAGAGACCAAATTCCCTGTCAAACCTCAACCGGTCAAAGGAAGTGGCTCTTCAAGCCAACCACGGGCCAACAAACAGTATTCGTTCAAGGATGAACATGTCGACTCGCTCTTCAAATTACTCAATAAGAGCAATCGACTGAAGCTTCCTGAAGCTAGGCGCCCCGAGGAAGTCAACCGACAATCCCAGCTACTGCATGTACCACAGGATGTTGGGACACCCTACCAAGAGCTGTTATGTCTTCAAGGACATCCTTCAGGCCCTGATTGACGCGGAGGTATTGAAACTCCGACCAGAGCAGAAGAAGGTGACGGCTAATATGACGTCAGTTCTCCAGTTTGGAGACAACCCCCAACACCCTCTGGAGTAGTCCCTATCCCAAGAGGAGAGCTGAGAATGGTCAACACAGACCCGCACCAGCAGCAAGAAAAGGGCTTGGTACCTGTTCCCACACCTCAGGGAGAAGTCATGTGGGTTCATCCCGACCTTATTGATGGCCAGCAATGGACTACTGTAACCAGCAGGAAGTCCAAAGGCAAAGCAAAGGCTTCATCCTGCAACGTGGTGTGTGCCTCTTCTCGAGAAGCGGAAACTGATATTCCCCCGCTAACCGACTCAGAAGAGGAGACAATAGTTCTGGCTACAGAGCCCAGTCAGCTGGTGGTAGAAACCCGTTCGGGGCAGCCATATTCGAAAAAGTATGGCGAAGTGGCGGTAACTCCTCCAAGACCCACTGCAGAGCCAGCCAAGCCCTCTACGAAGCAACCCGGGGAGAAATAGAAAGAACTTCGATTTTCTCGAGTTCTTTCGAAGACGTAGCGGAAGGATCCACAGCACCTTACCGCTTTGATGTCCTGGCTCAGCTAGCCAACATCCCAGCACGGATTACGCTTTATGAGCTTCTTAGACTATCAAAGTCGACCAGAGAAGCTCTACAAGAAGCTCTGGCTAATGCTGAGGTCTTCATGACCCAGCTACCGAAGGAGGAAGATGTAGAGGATTGCCTCCACGCCTCCCAAAATATTCCCTGCATTACCTTCATGGCAGAAGACATGCAAGTCAAAGGGAAGCATGATCGACCCCTTTACTTCGCAGGGTATATTGGATCATCTGAGGTGAATCGCATCCAGGTAGATCCCGGTCTGCGTTGAGCATCATGCCTCGCAGGGTCATGCAACATCTCGGGATTCCTACTCACCGTTTGAGCCCTACCCAGACGACCATTTATGGGTTCAATGCCAATAGTACCAGTCTGATGGGGAAGGTCAAGCTCAAATGCTAGATTGGAGACCTAAGGTCAGAGGTGACATGCTACGTCATAGATGCTGACACCTCCTACAATCTACTACTGCGAAGACCCTGGATTCATCGCAATTCTATCGTTCCCTCTACTCTCCACCAAGTCATGAAATACATTGACGGGAGTGGAAAGGTGCGAACGCTGGTTGCCGAGAGGCATCCGTTCAAGGGAGTGGAGAATTATTTCACAGATTCCCTCCTATATCAGGAATATGTGGAAATAGATGAAGTCCCGCAAACAGAGGAACCAGACTCTAGCAATGAAGCCGACACCGAGCTGGAGGAAGATGAGTGTGTGTGGGAGCTAGATCCACCTGTAACGGGCATTAATAAGCCGATGTTGATAATACCTCCGCCGATGATGTAGGCGGTTGGTACATTAATGAAGAATTAGATTTAGCGTATTTTTCTGTATTTGCTTCTGATTCAGTGCCGTCAGACACTAGTACCGACGTGGATGACGATCTCTGGTCGGCAATGGATGCTTTGACATCGTTGCATGTACCAGTGAAATTGTCCTTTAAAACATGTCAAAATGTCGGCGATGCGCAACAATCAATATTCATGGTTCCAGCGAGAAGGAAGGGTCAAAGACTAATTCTCTTCGGACGAATTAAATCTGAACCAATGAATCATGAAGAATCAGAAAGCGAGCAGGAATCCCCTCAGTTCGGTCATTATGAGCCAAAGGCACTCAGAATGATAAAAAACATGGGGTATGATCTAACCAGTAGACTCAGGTTAAACTTCAGCAAAGGAAGGAGAACGCTACTTCGATCCTTTGTGCCAAAAGGAAAAGCACCGGATTATTATCATCAGACTCGCAGGGGGTTGGGCTATGTATCAACTCTGGCTCCATCAGCCTCTGATTCTCGAGAATCATCAGGTCACGATTACTCTTCAGGCACGTCATCATGGGAATCAGATGTCAGTGTCGGCAACATCTTCGGGGAACTTTCAGTGAACATGGTTTCAACAAGCCACCTGGAAGACGGAGATGAAGAAATGATCCAATCCGATACAGATCCTTAGATCAAACATTTAAATACTCTTTGGGATACCCGCTTTGAACAGCGAGAGCCACCCACAGAGGACAAGGTTGTTCAGATCAATCTAGGAGATGAGGCTAACCCTAAGCCCATCTTCATAAGCGACGGCCTGTCACCGTCGGAGAAAAGGGATCTAATATCTCTTGTACAAGAGTATATAGACGTCTCCGCCTGGATTACGAAGACATGCCCGTACTTGATCCCTAAGTGGCTATGCATCGCCTCAACATCAATTCGGACGTAAAGCCAGTCAAACAACAACAGCGACGATTCCGCCCAGAGATAATGGAGGTGATTCAATCAGAGGTCAGAAAGCTTATAGATTCTGGCTTCATCAGGGAAGAACAACATCCCGACTGGGTAGCCAACATCGTCCCCGTTGCCAAGAAGAACGAAAAGATCCGGATCTGCATCGACTTTCGTGATCTAAACGAGGCCTGTCCCAAGGACGAATTCCCGTTGCCAATCACAGATGTCATGATTGACAATACATGTGGATTCGAACGAATGTCCTTCATGGACGGATTCTCAGGATATAATCAAATCAAAATGTATCCTGATGACGAAAAGCACACCTCCTTCAGAACACCACTGGGGGTCTACTGCTATACCATCATGCCCTTCGGACTGAAGAATGCGGGGGCAATATATCAAAGGGCTATGAACGCCATTTTCCAGCAGCAAATGCGCAAAACAGTGGAATGCTATGTTGATGACATTGCGGTAAAAAGCCGCGCTAAAGGTGATCATATCACTGATCTAAAGGTTGTCTTCGACATCATGTGGGACCATCAGTTGAAGATGAACCCTACCAAATCTTTCCTGGGGGTGGCCAGCGGCAAGTTCCTAGGGTTTGTAGTGACTTCCACAGGAATCCATTTAGACCCGGAAAAGGTTCGCACTATCCAGGAGATGCAACCTCCGAGAAATCTCAAGGAACTTAGGGGATTGCAAGGACGATTGGCGTACATCCGCAGGTTCATCTCAAACCTCTCTGGAAGATGTCAACCCTTCGCTAAACTAATGAAGAAGGGTGTTTCGTTCATTTGGGACGACGCTTGCCAACAAGCATTTAAGGAAATCAAGCACTACCTCACCCAACCACCAGTCCTTGCAGCCCCGATATCCGGAAAACCTTTCCTGGTATACGTTTGAGCAAGGATCATTCTTTGGGAGCTCTATTAGCCCAGAATGATGATCAAGGACGAGAAAAGCGATCTACTATCTGAGTAGAACAATGCTCGGAGCCGAACATCGGTACAACCCGATCGAGAAGGAATGTTTGGCATTAGTATTCGCCATTCAGAAAATGCGACACTATCTGGTAGGCCAAACTATAAACGTCATATCAAAAGTCAACCCCCTGAGGTTACTTATGACTAAGCCTTCATCATTGAACGGCCGGCTGGCAAAATGGGCCATATTGCTATCCCAATATGAGATGCACTTTTTACCACAAAAGGCTATTAGGGACAAGCGGTGGCGGATTTCCTAGCTGAGCACCCGGATCCGAGGGCAACCAAACTCTACGAGGATCTCTCGGATGAAGTGGCCGAAGTCTGTTTGACTCAGACATCGTTTGAAAGTCAAGTGTGGCAACTCTTCTTTGATGGTGCATCCAGAACAAGCCCAAAAGGACACCTAGTAGCAGGAGTAGGAGTAGTACTCGTCTCCCCACAGAATTATGTGATTCCCCGAGCCATTTCGCTTACCGAATCTTTCTCCAACAATGTAGTGGAGTACAACGCTCTCTTGATTGGGACGCAGTTCGCCGATGAGATTGGCGTTAAAAATCTCGAGGCATATGGCGACTCCAAACTCATCGTTAGCCAGGTTCGCGGGGAATACGAAGTCAGACATGAAGACCTAGTACCCTATTACAACGCAACCGTCTACATGGCTGGGAAGTTTACAAACTTCTACATCGACCATGTACCGCGCAGGCAAAATGCGCATGCAGATGCACTGGCATCCCTCGCGGCCTCCTTAGCTCTTCCAGCTGGAGCAATAGAGAAGATATTCGTCTACAGCTACGACCTGTATTGCCCGAGAATTGCTCTCAAGGACTATCAGGAGTCAAAGGGAGATTCTCAAAGCAAAGAAGCGCTGGAATTGTCAACCGGTCCAGAGCCTAGAGACTGGCGATTCCCTCACATTGATTATGTCCTATATGGCATCTTGCCTGAGGATACCAAGGAAGCGGCTGCCATTCGAAGGAAAGCCCCCAAATTCTACTATAATGCGATTACACGAACACTGTATCGTCGATCGCATGACGGGATCTTGCTTCGCTGCCTTTCACAAAAAGAGGCACATGAGGTATTGAAAGAAGCCCATGACGGCATGTGTGGAGCCCATCAACCTGGCCCAAAACTTGCATACCGACTCTAAAGGTTGGGATATTATTGGCCCAAGATGATCCGCTGACGCCATCACCTATGCCAAAAGATGTCACGCCTGCAAGTATATGGCGATTTCATCCATCAAGCACCAGGCTACCTTCACTCCACGGCTTCTACTTGGCCATTTGAAATGTGGGGGATGGATGTGTTTGGCCCTATCAGCCCGCCGTCATTAAAAAGACATCGGTTTATTTTGGCAATAACTGATTACTTCTCCAAATGGGCTGAAGCCGTTCCTTTGAAGGAGGTGAAGTCATCTGATGTGATCAAGTTTGTGAAGCATCACGTCATTTACCGTTTTGGGGTACCTCGGCGAATTGTCCATGACAACGGACCCCAGTTCATCAGTCAGGCTTTCCAGAGATTCTGCGCCAAGTTAGAATCCAGAGTGTGTCCTCAACGGCATACTACCCCGCCGCTAATGGCCTCGCAGAAGCTTTTAACAAGACCATTGGCAAGCTTCTCAAGAAATTCGTCTCGAAAAGTCAACGTGACTGGGACGACAAGCTGGTGAATGCTTATGGGCTTATCGCACAACTGTCCGAACCCTGACTAAAGCTACGCCATTTTCTTTGGTATATGGGTGTGAAGCCGTCCTTCCACTCGAAATCCAAATTCCATCTCTACGCGTGGCCCTGACAGCGGAGATGACAACAGAGGAGAAGCATCGACAGCGATGATCGCGTAAAAAGCAAGTATTAATAAGAGAAGGAAGTGTGGGCTGATGTTACTGCTTTTGCGATTTTTCCGTAGTAGCGAGTGGCTATACGGGTCGTATCCACAAGGAGGGAGAGCGATAGAAGTTTGATGCGGCTTTCAAAGTTCAAGAAGAAAGAAAGTTCTTGTTTCCAAATAAAGAATTTGAAAGTGAAAACAAGTATTTTTAGAAATTGTTGGAAAACGTTTTGTTGGTTTGTAAAAGTGATTTTTTTTTCTTAGTTGTAAAAATGCATGGCTAACTTTCTACTAAGTGATCCCACTAATTTCTAACTTTTTGAAGATAGCCTCACGATGGATCATAGGCAAACAAGACACTTGTGCATTGAACTAATCACGTGAAAATCGAGTGAGAGTTCATCCTATAACTTAGCCTTACACGGCAAAAACTCGGACATTCCCATATCAAGATCCGTTAGAAGGCGAGAATAAGGGAAGACTCGAGTGCACTATCGGTATCGGCAAAGTTTAAAAGGAAAAGAGTCTAACAAGTAAAACACAACTCATAGATCATCAAAACGAATTAAGTATGAAATATAAGAAAATAGATACTTGTAGATAAATTAGAATTAGAACCCTCGTCTTAAGATGCCATAGCTCTCATTTGCACAAGGCTTTGTTTGGCACTATTGACTCATACGGGTTATCAAACAAGTGTTAGAAATTAGTGGGTTAGTAGTTAGTTAGCCATGCTATGAAAAAGTAGTTAGCCATCAATAAAGAAGCAACAAAGTAAAAGGGGTAAAAGGGAAAGGGGGAGTTACACTACAACAAAGTAAAAGAAGTAAGAAGAAAGAAGAAGTTACACTACACAAGGAAATAAAAGTAAATGCAAAGACAAGTAAATGAAAAGAAAGAGATAGTACTTGTATTATCTTATCACCCTTCAAATACAACACTTTACACACTCTCTCTCTTTCTCTTTAATGGCTAAGACCTAAAACTAGAAGAAGAACTACAACAACAACAACAAACTAAAGACAAGACTACAACTTTTGCCTAAACTCCAATCTGCTTGCATTCGGGACCCCAGGGGGGCTATTTATAGACTCCAGGAGAAAGGGGGCCACGTGCACTGCACGTGCCCAAAAACTGGGCGCGCGCGCGCCAACTTTGCCGCGGAATCGAGGCAAATGCCGCGATTCCGCGGCAAAGTCAGGGCGGCGCGCGCCCATTTTTGGGTAGCGTGTCGCCCATACTGTCCTCTGGTCGTCTGGGTTCCGGGATTTGCGATTTGACCCCCTGTACTGACCAGATCTTCACTCTAAAGTCAATGGCTAGTTGGTAGGCTTTTAATCACAAATTAAATGGTGATTTTGTCTTCTTCTTCCTTTGCACACACATGGACCTAGAGTCAAGCAAGCAAGGTATTATTAGCAGAATTTTTTATCAAATAAATATGAGAATGTGATGAAAATTATGCAAAATTAGAGACTAATCACACCCACACTTATCTTTTTTGCTCGTCCCGAGCAAAACAAAATGAGACGATTATTATACCACTTTCGCAGGTAACGCGATTGCACTGAGCATGTGAAACAAGCCTTTAAACCTCTAGGTTTCCCCTAGAGGAGGAGTGTTGTCTCCTGAGGGTTTTCAGCGGATTGCACCCACAAAATCCAATAAGGAAAAGAAATTAGTTGTTAGAATTTATATATACATATATATACATGAAAAAGAACTTTCAATTATCTAAGTAAAAATGACCGAATGATGTAAGAATTAGGTTTAACCCTCGTAAGTCCTCTTATATTTTAACCTTCATAAAGAAGAAATTATGGTTTTCTTTAAATTTAGAAAGGATCTTGTACTTCTAACTCATTCTTTTATTTGCTTTAGATAGATATGCATACCGTGGCAGTGTGATGTGCTTGGGATTTTCAACATAACTTTGAATATTATTTTATTAATATTTACTTATTATTCCTGGTTCCATTAGGCTTTCTACTTCACTCATGTAGCACACATCGAACCGATGACTCCCAAACCAGATGGTCTTAGGGCACCAGGTGGAAAAACACCCTTTAGGTTAAATATGCGAGTGGAGTAGGCCACGAAATCAAGATTTATTATAATTTTTTTTTTTTTGGCGTGAGTAATTATGCTTCTTGAGGCACAATTATCCAGCTTTTTCTTTTTCTTTCTTTTTTTTTTTGGCATGAATAATCATGCTTCTTGAGGCACAATTATCCAGCTCTTTTTTTTTTTTTCAAGAGTTGTGTCTCTAAATCCCAAGCATGTGTGTGTGAATTATGCATATTCTACTAGGCTAAATAAAGATATAAGTTATTTTCCTTATCCCTCCTATCTTTTTAGTCAAACCATGCTTTCTTTTTTACTTAGGCAAAAAAAAAGATTTATTACTAAGGTTCCCGTAATTCCTACAGTCTTTTGGTATTTTTATAAAGTGTATGAAATTTCTTTTCAATCTGTATATTTTATTTTTATTTTTATTATTATTATTTTTTTTATACATTTTTTTTAAAAAAATTGAAAGCACTTTTTTTTTTTTTTGAAAGAAGTAAAAGGAAAAAGGAAAACTGTTAGCACCCCCCACACCTATCTAATGCATTGTCCTCAATGAATGTAGATGAAAAATGCAAATACAATAATAGGGGGAAGGAATGATATTACCGTCTTTGTGGACTCGGATTGGCCAAGTACGAAGAGGCTAAAGAAATGGCAAAATGAATGTACACGGGGTAAGCATATAAACATTTTTTTTTTTTTTTTTTTGTTTTTTTTTTTTTTTTTTTTCATTTTTTTAATAGTTGTTGTGGTTAGGTGTATGATGGGACAAAAAGAGTCAGCACACTATCGTCTGGGATCATCGGCTCTGGTCAAGAAGGGCTTCAGTCTTTGCCCATTCACTTTGAACTCCGTGTTATTTTTAGGGTCGGCAATAAGCACAGCACCGTGTGGGAAAACAGTGCGCACAATGAACGGTCCCGACCAACGAGTTTTTTAGCTTTCCCGCGAAAATATGAAGCCTAGAGTTGTATAGCAGAACCCTATCTCCCGGTGCAAAGGTTTTCTGGGTTATGATTTGGTCATGAAAAAGTTTTGTTCTGCTCTTGGTGATTCGTGCATTCTCATAAGCTTCATTCCGTATCTCTTCTAATTCAGAAATCTGCAGTTTCCTAAGATCACCGGCCTTGGTCAGGTCAAAGTTGAGTTGCTTAATTGCCCAGAGGGCCCGGTGTTCTAATTCTACTGGCAGATGACAGGCTTTTCCAAACACGAGTCTGTAAGGAGACATCCCCAGAACTGTCTTAAATGCGGTGCGGTAAGCCCACAATGCATCATTGAGCTTAACCGACCAATCCTTTCTGTTCTGACCAACAGTCTTTTCCAGAATGAGCTTGATCTGTCGGTTTGTGACTTCGACCTGCCCATTTGTCTGGGGATGATACGGGGTTGATAACTTGTGATTGATGGAATATTTTCGCATTAGAGCTTCAAAAACTCTATTGCAAAAATGTGATCCGTTATCACTAATTATCGCTCTCGGGGTGCCAAACCGGGAGAAGATGTTTTCTTTGAGAAATTTGACAACCACTTTGTTGTCATTCGTCTTGGTTGGCACGGCTTCTACCCACTTAGAGACATAATCTACAGCAACCAAAATGAATTGGTTGTCGAAGGAGTTGGGGAATGGCCCCATGAAATCGATACCCCAAACATCAAAAATTTCAACCTCAAGGATCGGGTTTAGGGGCATCATGTCTCTTCTAGAAATTTTCCCGATTTTCTGACAATTTGCACATGACTTGCAAAAATGATATGAATCCTTAAACAAAGTGGGCCAGTAGAACCCACTTTGTAGAACCTTCTCTGCAGTCTTGCGGGGACCAAAGTGTCCTCCGCATGCAAGGTCATGGCAAAAGCTGAGCACACTCCTCTGTTCCTCCTCGGGTATGCATCGTCTAATTATTTGGTCTGGACAATACTTAAAAAGATACGGTTCTCCCAGAAGAAATACCGTACTTGGGCAAAGAAGCGGTATTGGTCTGCTTTGTCCAGTCAGCGGGTAATTGTCCTGTGGCCAGGTAATTAACGATGTCAGCATACCAGGGTTCCTTAAGAATGACTAGGATGTGTTCATCAGGGAAATCCTCATTGATCGGAACTCGGATGGTTGGTGCATTCGGAATTCTCGAGAGATAATCAGCGACACATTTTCTATACCTCTTTTATCCCTGATTTCTAAGTCAAATTCTTGAAGCAAAAGGATCCACCGAATCAGTCGGGCTTTTGCTTCCTTCTTGGTCATGAGGTATTTAAGAGCCAAGTGATCTGTGAAAATCACTGTTTTCGAACCTAACAAGTAGGGCCGGAACTTTTCTAATGCAAAGACAACGGCCAAGAATTCCTTCTCAGTCGTTGTATAGTTCTGTTGAGCATCATTTAAGGTCCTACTCGAATAGTAGATCACGTGCTGCCTATTATTGATTCGCTGTCCTAGAACAGCGCCAATAGCAAAGTCAGATGCATCACACATGATCTCAAATGGATGGGCCTAATCAGGGGCAGAAATGATAGGTGCAGAAATCAGTTCTTGCTTAAGCTTCCCCCATGACTTGAAACTTTCCTCATTGAAGTCAAAGGGCACGTCCTTAGCGAGCAGGTTAGTTAAGGGCCTAGTAATTTTGCTAAAGTCCTTAATGAACCGTCGGTAGAACCCAGCATGCCCTAAAAGGGATCTAATATCCTTGATGCTTTTGGGGGTGGAAGCTTAGCAATCACTTCTACCTTAGCCTTATCTACTTCTATGCCTCTCCGTGAAATCTCATGGCCCGGACAATCCCTTGTTTCACCATAAAGTGACATTTTTCCCAGTTTAGAGTTAGGTTCTTCTCAATGCATCTTTGTACACTCACTAACTCTAAGTGATGAAGACATTGATCAAATGAATCTCGTAGATGGAGAAGTCATCCATGAAAATCTCAAGAAACGTTCCACCTATCAGAGAACAAACTAAGCATGCACCGTTGGAACGTTGCAGGAGCATTGCACAATCCAAAGGCATGCGCCTATAAGCAAAGTTCCGAACGGCAAGTGAACGTTGTCTTTTCTGGTCTTCTGCAGCAATGGGGATTTGGTTGTATCCCGAGTACCCATCCAGAAAGCAGTAGTACTCATGTCCAGCCAACGCTCAAGCATTTGGTCGATGAAGGGTAGCGGGAAATGGTCTTTAGGGTAGCAGCGTTCACTTCCTGTAGTCGATACAAACACGAACCTTGGTAGGCAATCTTGTTTGTACCAACTCTTTTTCCTCATTTTCTACTACGTAAAGCCAGCCTTCTTTGGGACCACATGACCGGGCTAACCCATTGGCTATCAGAAATGGGATAAATAATCCCATTATCTAATAGTTTCAGAATTTTCGGCCTTCACTGCCTCTTGCATGAGAGGGTTAAGCCTACGTTGTGGGTCCCTCCTAGGGGTTGCTTCATCGACTAAATGAATCCTGTGCTGCACTATGGCTGGACTGATTCCCTTGATGTCCTTCATTGTCCATCCAATGGCTTCCTTATGTCTTTCCAGAATAGACATTAAGCTGTCCTCTTGTTGCGCAGTCAGGTGGGATGCTATGATGACTGGCAAGGTGTCCTTTCCGCCCAGGTAGGCGTACTTGAGGTGTTCAGGCAGGTCTTTAAGCTCTAAGGAAGGTGTTTCTTTATTGGAGGCAATCTCTGGGCTTTCAATCCTAGGATACGGCACATTGGGGCTTGATGCCCATCCACTGCTGAATCTACGATCTGGTCTAAATTGAATTCCTCATCCTCCAGATCGAATTCTGCCTCAGTCTCTATCTCCAAGCATTCCCCATGCTCACTGGTCAGGTTTTCAATGGAATTGACCTCAACGTCTGATCATTGACATCCCTAGGTTGTCTTCCAAGATTGAAGACATTGACTTCCTTCGTCATGTCTCCGAAAGTTAATCGCATGGACCCATTCCTACAGTTAATTATGGCATTGGCTGTGGCTAGGAACGGGCGCCCTAAGATGACGGAGTCTGAGACCTAAGATTTGATACAGGTTGGGTCTCTAGAACAATGAAGTCACGGGGTAAATGAAATCCCCGACCCGGATGAGGACGTCTGTGATTTCCCCTTTCGGGATCTTCACAGAACGGTCAGCTAGCTGAATGGTGACTCGAGTTGGGCTTAGCTCACCCAACCCAAGTTGCTGGTACACAGAGAGAGGTAGCAAGTTGATACTTGCTCCCAGGTCAAGAAGCGCTCTACTGATTTCGGTCTGTCCTATGGTGCAGGAAATGGTGGGACATCCGGGATCCTTGTACTTCACCGGAATGGGACCAGACAGAATTTCGCTATGTTAGTGGCCAAGAACACTTTCTTGGGCACATTGGTCTTTCTCTTCTTAGTACACATATCCTTCAGAAATTTGGCATAAGCCGGGACTTGTTGGATAGCATCTAGAAGTGGCACATTCAATTTAACCTGGTGGAACATCTCTAGCATTTTCTCCATGTGAATGTTTTTATTGTTGTTCCTAAGCCTATTGGGAAGGGTGCTACAGGCTTATGAACTTGTTCAGCAGCTTGGTCCTTATCAGATGTTTGTGGAGCAGATTGGGAGGCACTAGCAGAAGTGGAGGCTTGATTGGGATCAGGATGGACTGGACTCTTTGGTTGGTAGACCTGGTTGTCTACCTTCTTTCCAGATCTCAGTGTGTGAACAGCATTACAGTGGTTGAGAGATGGATCCTGAACTTCATATGCTTGGTTGGAGGTTTTTGGGTTAACTAATGGCTGACTAGGCAAGGTACCCTTAGGTCTCTCACTTAGGGAGCTAGCTAACTGGCTCATCTGCAATTCCAACCTAGATATGGCTTGTGAATGACAGTTCAGAGTTTGTCCCTGGTTCTGCATGAAAGCAGACTGGGACTTAATGCAAGCCTCAATGCTCTCCTCCAATTTATTGATTTTCTTTTCCATTCGAGAGCCTTGGGAGGAGGAAGATGGGGCTTGACTGGGAAAAGGTGGTGGAGGAGCAGGATGGTGAAAGTTGTTGGAGAAATTGGGCCTGGGAGGATTGTTTGGGGCCCAGGAGAAATTGGGATGATTCCTCCAACCGGGATTGTATGTCTGTGAGTAGGGGTTGTGAAGCGGCCGTGAGTAAGCCGCGTTCATGTGTTCCTGTGGCACTTGTTGGGCATGGAAAACAGGGCACTCTTCGAAGACATGGTTCGGTGCCTGACAATATGAACAACCCGGATTGTGAATTGGTGGTGGGTTGATCTGGTTGACACTAGCAGGCTCTTTTGTTTCTAGAGCCTCTATCCTTCTCATCAGGGTAGCAATCTTGGCCTCAGTAGCTATGGATGTTTCTAAAGATAGGAGCCCTCCTCTTGAAGCTATAGACTGTGAATTCCTAGGTTTCTCTGAGGCTGGCTCCCACTGCAGGGTTTTCTCAGCTAAATCCTCAATAAATCCCAACCCTGATTCTCATCCTTCTGCAAGAACCCTCCCTGACACATCGTTTCTAACAGGTCTTAGTCTGATAGTCTAGACCATCGTAGAGAATCTGGCACTGACGCCATTTCTCCACACCGTGATGAGGGCATTGAGCTAGAGATCTTTGAATCGCTCAAAGTATCTCCAAAAGGGTTCGCTCGGGTCTTGCTTAAACTGCATGATGTTCTTCCTAATGAGGGCAGTTTTGTGAATTGGGTAAAATTTCTTCAAGAAGCCTTGACGAAATCATCCCACGTAGTGACTGAATCTGCTGCCAGACTGTACAACCATTTCTTAGCTAGATCCTTTAGGGAAAAAGGAATGAAACGTAACCTAACGGCATCGTCTCCTAGCTGGGGTATTCGCATCATGAGGCATACTTCTTCAATTCCCTAACAAAGAAGTATGCGTCCTCTGATTCTAAACCATGAAATTTCGGAAGAGTGTTAATGAATTGGGGTTTTAACTCGAAATTATTTCCGTTTGCTTCAGGAAGTTTTATGCAAGATGGAAGTGAAGTTCTTATCGGGTAAAATCTATCCTGAAGTGATGCCATCACCGGTTCTGGATGCAAGGGTAACGAGGTGTTTCTTGTTAATCTGGAAGTTGATGGATCTCTCACCCACTCTTGCATTCAGCACACCACAACCAACGTGAAAACAACAAACAATCGAAAAAGAATAAAAAACAAACAAAAGAGAGAAACAACCACAAGCCTTAGTCAAGGTACCTGGACCTAGACGACTCCTAACTGGTCGATTCTCCGGGGAAGGTTGTTGTAGGAACTCGACTACAAGCTAATCGGCCAGGAAAGGGCAAAGCTCGGGGGGAGGTATCCGGGCGGAGCCACGGGCCTAATTATGCCAAACCACGGAGCTTTCGAGGCTTTACCTCTAAATCCACTTTCCTAGACACCGATTTTGCAGGAGTAAAATTCTTACAATTTCCAACCTCGTTAATCTCTTAGTGAGTCCGAGATGTCCCTAGGGCCAATGTCTATTGATTTTTAATTAAGGCTTGGGAAAAAGTGAGTGCACTTGGAGATGGTTTTTGGGCTAAGGAAGGGTGATGAAAACCCCACCTTATCTTGTTTATTTGGGTTTTGCCCTTAAGTCAATTGTGCAAGTGTACAGTTTATTCACAACAAGGTAACACTCAAAGCGGTAAATCACTTCAAAATGTTGGTCCTAATCTGTATGAATGCACACGTACCTTGTCTCCAGCACTCTTCAACAGAAATTGAAATGAATTGAAATAGACACGTGCCCTAAATGCAAACGTCTAATTCAAATTTTAATTAAGCAACAAGTGGATTTCTGTTGAATTTATTACACATGCATATAGTGAAGCATCCAAGGAAACAAAAAAAATTGAAAGCACTTTTTTTTTTTTAGCGGCGTTCGGCAACCCTGCAAACGAGTGCGTTAGTACTTCAATCGGAAAAACTCGCTTTTACACGAATTTTTCCGAGGGCAAATAAATCATCGCGCAATGTCCTTGACCACCTCTTTTGCTTCCCGTGATGGTGAGCTCCTTGGTTCTTCTCCTACACACAAAAGAAAACAAAGAACAATCTTTAGTAGTGAACAATAAAGCCGTTCCCTCCCCGGCAACGGCGCCAAAATTTGGTCGCGTAAAAAGCAAGTATTAAATAAGAGAAGGAAGTGTGGGCTGATGTTACTGCTTTTGCGATTCTTCCGTAGTAGCGAGTGGCTATACGGGTCGTATCCACAAGGAGGGAGAGCGATAGAAGCTTGATGCGGCTTTCAAAGTTCAAGAGAAAGAAAGTTCTTGTTTCCAAATAAAGAATTTGAAAAGTGAAAATAAATATTTTTAGAAATTGTTGGAAAACGTTTTGTTGGTTTGTAAAAGTGATTTTTTTTTCTTAGTTGTAAAATGCATGGCTAACTTTCTACTAAGTGCTCCCACTAATTTCTAACTTTTTGAAGATAGCCTCACGATGGATCATAGGCAAACAAGACACTTGTGCATTGAACTAATCACGTGAAAATCGAGTGAGAGTTCATCCTATAACTTAGCCTTACACGGCAAAACTCGGACATTCCATATCAAGATCCGTTAGAAGGCGAGAATAAGGGAAGACTCGAGTGCACTATCGGTATCGGCAAAGTTTAAAAGAAAAGAGTCTAACAAGTAAAACACAACTCATAGATCATCAAAACGAATTAAGTATGAAATATAAGAAAATAGATACTTGTAGATAAATTAGAATTAGAACCCTCGTCTTAAGATGCCATAGCTCTCATTTGCACAAGGCTTTGTTTGGCACTATTGACTCATACGGGTTATCAAACAAGTGTTAGAAATTAGTGGGTTAGTAGTTAGTTAGCCATGCTATGAAAAAGTTAGTTAGCCATCAATAAAGAAGCAACAAAGTAAAAGGGGTAAAAGGAAAGGGGGAGTTACACTACAACAAAGTAAAGAAGTAAAGAAGAAAGAAGAAGTTACACTACAACAAGAAATAAAAGTAAATGCAAAGACAAGTAATGAAAGAAGGAAAGAAGTAGTACTTGTATTATCTTGTCACCCTTCAAATACAACACTTTACACACTCTCTCTCTTTCTCTTTAATGGCTAAGACCTAAAACTAGAAGAAGAACTACAACAACAACAACAAACTAAAGACAAGACTACAACTTTTGCCTAAACTCCAATCTGCTTGCATTCGGGACCCCAGGGGGGCTATTTATAGACTCCAGAGAAAGGGGCCACGTGCACTGCACGTGGCCCAAAAACTGGGCGCGCGCGCGCCAACTTTGCCGCGGAATCGCGGCAAATGCCGCGATTCCGCGGCAAAGTCAGGGCGGCGCGCGCCCATTTTTGGGTAGCGTGTCGCCCATACTGTCCTCTGGTCGTCTGGGTTCCGTGATTTGCGATTTGACCCCCTGTACTGACCAGATCTTCACTCTAAAGTCAATGGCTAGTTGGTAGGCTTTTAATCACCAATTAAATGGTGATTTTGGTCTTCTTCTTCCTTTGCACACCATGGACCTAGAGTCAAGCAAGCAAGGTATTATTAGCAGAATTTTTTATCAAATAAATATGAGAATGTGATGAAAATTATGCAAAATTAGAGACTAATCATTCACCCGGTCAACGAAAAACAAGACTCACTTTCCACCGCCACCTAAAGAACCCAGCATTAAACAAAGGGAGGATTCAAGACTCAATATCCTCCCTCCCTTGTAATCGGAGTATAAGTCCGTTGTAAACTTTCAATTGATTCAAGGAAATTTTACGCGAATTTTTCTCCCACCAAACAAGAGATGGCGACTCCGCTGGGGACTACCTTCTCCACTGACGAGCAAGTGGTGGCGCAAGGTGACGTCATTTACATGGGGAAAACGATCGAATCACTTGTCGTGGAATTCGACCAAGCAAAGTATGAAGAGTTCCTTTCTTCCAGCTCCAAAATCCCAAAGGCCCGTGCCTACCACAGGGTCTCTACGGGGAAATGCCCCGAAGTACGCCCTGAGATTCTCTCAGACGCGGCAGCTCTGAAGGATGTTATGGTCAATCGCGCCAGTCGTAATACCCGCGCCAACGTCTCTCAGGAGACCCGCGTGGTCAACCTTTCTGTGTTCAGCCACTCCATCCTCTTCCTCAGCACCAGGTCGTCGGGGGTTCCCTTCCACCCCCACGACGGAACCGGTCGCTGAACGGCGGCAGAGAAGGCGTGCGCATCAACTACAAGTTGGAACGACCGATTGCCCAACGGAAGTAGGACGCGAGGCTCAGACCAGCATACCACACCTGACACGTGAAGTCCGCGTTTGGCAGTCCAAACGCGAGGTTCACCAGACTGGCTCTTCTGAAGCCCCACTTCCTAAACGCCAATGCAAAGATCGCGCACCTTGTCAAGTACAAGAGGCACGCGCCTCTAGGCACGGGGCCCGATAGCCCGATATTTCTCAAGCGTCTCTACCCAGACGCAGTAATCAGTAGCGCGAGAGCTACGTATCTTATCAACAAAGACGCCAAGCTCACGCTTTGAAGCCGCGACGCAAGAGCTGCGTTCAGGTGCCCCGCGTCTCTAAACCCTGCGTCCCAGCTGTGCGAAGTAAGGATGCCTCCCGCCCTCAGTATTGTGAGGCTAATCTCTTTGATCCTCCTCCACGGATCTAAGGAATTATTTGACAAAGAAGAGAAGTGCTAATCGAATCACTTCATTGCTGCGAACGGCTTATCACAATGCTCTCTGAATGCCGATGCAATTCAGGTGCAAACCAGCAGTCTCTAGCTAGATAGCTGACCCTGATTCCCCGATCAGTCAAAAGAAATCATTCCCACAGGAGAAGGATTTTCTCTGACACTGAATATCCTGAGCTCACTGCAAACATGGCAAGCAGGAGAGGGGAAAGCAACCTGCGGTCAGCTCCGATGAGTCTGATACCGAACTGGAAGGAGCGTACCGATACACTCGCAGTCGTACTGGGGCAACCCCCCGATTGACTACAATACCTTGGCCCGGGGCATTGAGGTAGATGACTCGCATTCCGCTATTGCAGAGTCAAAGGCTTCAAACTCTTCTATAGAGAAAGAGGCCTTTATATAAATGACAAGCACTCCTGAGGAGACAGTTAGCGCTTAGAGCAGCAAGCCCAGGTCCAGAGGGAACAATTCAAGATGATTCGTGCTCACAAGAATCTATCGATTCCCTCGAGCAGATGCTGACACAGTTGCTTGAAGACAAGAGGAAGTCAACCGACAAAGCCTCCTCTAAAAAGTCTAAGGGCAAACGAAAAGAGGGAGAAAGCTCATCTTCTGTACATATAGAGGAGAAAGAGCACCCTACTTCTGGTTCGTCCAAATCCTCATCGCAAGGAAAAGATGACCGAGACGAGGAAAAGGTTCATTCTAGAAGAATGAATTAATTGGAGCAACATCTGGAGGCCCTTACTAACCGGAAAGGCCTGCAAGAAGCAGGAGTGGTCCGGCCATATCCGACCGAGTGGAACCTTATTCCATACCCTCCCAAGTTCAAGGCTCCGACCCTCTAAGCTTTTCATGGGAAAGGTTTACCGAACCAACATATCTACTACTTTAAGTCTCAAAAAGGGAATGTGGTAGATAACGATGCCATCCTGGCACGTTTGTTCATCGGCACCCTAAAAGGGCTCGCCTTTGAATGGTTCATGAAGCTCCCAGAAGGCTCCATTAAGAATTGGGGCGATTTGGAGAAGCCCTTCCTAACGCACTTCTTTGAAGATGACTCGGAGGTCACCATGCCAACTCTTTTGGCCACCAAACAGCGAAAGGGAGAGTCCATCAAGTCTTTCGTAGAAAGATTTCAGAATGTAGCACTCCGATGTCCAAGCGGTATGACCCAGGTCACCCTGGTGGAATCATGCCGCCATAATCTACAAACCTCGCTCCTCGCCCAAATAGGAGTTGCCGAAAGCCGCACCTGGAAGCAGTTGATCCAACAAGGTGAACAGGCTGAAGAAATTATCGCCTGAGTTAGGGCAGAAGAAAACAAACCCAGACCTGAGAGGTCAACAAGGCGTGCGTCAGTCACATCCCTCCAAGCGAAAAGGAAGGATAACTTGGCGACAGAGACCAAATCTCCCGTCAAACCTCACTGGTCAAGGAAGTGGCTCTTTAAGCCAACCACGCACCAGCAACAGTATTCCTTCAAGGATGAACATGTCGGCTCGCTCTTCAAGTTACTCAACAAGAGCAACAGACTGAAGCTTCCTGAAGCTAGGCGCCCTGAAGAAGTCAGTAAAACCGATAGTCCCAACTACTGCTTGTATCACAGGATGCTGGGACACCGCACCAAGAGCTGTTACGTCTTCAAGGACATCCTTCAGGCTCTGATTGACGCGGAGGTATTAAAACTCCGTCCAGAGCAGAAGAAGGTGACAGCCAATATGACGTCATTTCTCCAGTTTGGAAGATAACCTCCAACACTCTCTGGAGTAGTCCCTGTCCCAAGAGGAGAGCTGAGAATGGTCAACACAGACCCTCACCAGCAGCAAGAGAAGGGCCTGGTACCTGTTTCCACACCTCGGAGAGAAGTCATGTGGGTTCATCCCGACCTTGTGGATGGCCAGCAATGGACCACTGTAACCAGCAGGAAGTCCAAAGGAAAAGCTAAAGCTTCATCCTGTAATATGGTATGTGCCTCTTCTCGGGAAGCGGAGACTGATGTTCCCTCGCTGACTGATTCAGAAGAGGAAACGTTAGCTCTGGCCACAGAACCCAACAAACTTGTGGCGGAAACCCTTCGGGTCAGTCATATTTGAAAAAGTATGACGAAATGGTGGCAACTCCTCCAAAACCCGCTATGGAATCAGCTAAGCCCTCCACAAAGTAGCCCGTGGAGAGACAAAAAAGCTTCGGTTTTCCAAAGTTCTCTCGAAAGACATCGTGAAAGGATTCACAGCACCTTACTGCTTTGATGTCCTGGCTCAACTGGCCAATATCCCGGCCCGAATTACTCTTTATGAGCTCCTCAGGCTATCGAAGTCAACCAGAGAAGCTCTGCAAGAGGCCCTAGCTAATGCTGAGGTTTTCATGACCCAGGTACCAATTGGACCACAGGAGGAAGATCTAGAGGATTGCTTCCACCCCTCCAAAAATGCTCCCTGCATCACCTTCACGGAAGATGATATGCAAGTTAAGGGAAACATAATCAACCCCTATACTTCACAGGGTATATTGGATCATCTGAGGTGAACCGCATTCAGGTAGATCCCGGGTCCGCAATAAGCATTATGCCTCGCCGGGTCATGCAACATCTAGGGATTCTTACTCACCGTTTGAGCGCCACCCAGACTACTATTTATGGGTTCAATGCCAATGGTACCCGTCCAATGGAGAAGATCAAGCTCAAATGCCAGATTGGGGACCTAAGGTCGGAGGTGACATGCTACGTGATAGATGCTGACACCTCCTACAATTTGATGTTGGGACGACCATGGATTCATCGTAATTCTATCATTCCCTCTACTCTCCACCAAGTCATGAAATACATCGACGGGAGTGGAAAGGTGCGAACGTTGATTGCCGAAAGGCATCCGTTCAAGGGAGTCGAGAATTATTTCACAGATTCTCTCCTATATCAGGACTCTGTGGAAACAGATGAAATCCCGCAACCAGAGCAGCCAGACTCTGGTAATGAAGCCGACACCGAGCCGGAAAAAGAAGAGTGCATTTGGGAACTAGATCCACTTGTAACGAGCACTAATAAGCTCGATGTTGATAACACCGCCGATGATGTAGGCGGGTGGTATATAAATGAAGAATTAGATTTGGCTTATTTCTCTGTGTTTGCTTCTGATTCAGTGCCGTCAGACACTAGTACCGAAGTGGATGATGATCTCTGGTCGGCAATGGATGCTTTGACATCATTGCATGTACCAGTGAAATCGTCCTTCGAAACATACCGAGATACTAGTAATGCGCAAGAATCCATATTCATGGTTCCAGCGAGACGGAAAGGCCAAAAACCAATTCTTTTTGGTGAATTACGTCCGAACCGATGTCCCGTGAAGAATCAGAAGGCGAAGAGGAACCCCCTCAGTTCGGTCAATATGAGCCAAAGGCACTCAGAATGATGGGAAGCATGGGGTATGATCTAACAAACGGACCAGAGTTGAATTTCGGCAAAGGAAGGAGAACGTTACTTCAATCTTTTATGCCAAAAGGGAAACCCCTGATTATTATCATCGGACTCGCAGGGGTTGGGCCATGTATCAACTCCGATCCCATCAGCCTCTGACTCTGGAGAGTCATTGGGCCATGATTGCTCATCGGGCATGTCCTCTTGGGAGTCAGATGTTAGTGTCGGCAATATCTTCGGAGATCTCTTAGTGAATATGGTTTCAACAAGCAATCTAGAAGACAGAAATGAAGAAATGATTCAATCCGATACAGATCCTTGGATCCAACACTTAAACAATCTTTGGGATACCCGATTTGAACAGCGCGAGCCACCCACAGAAGATAAGGTTTTCAGATCAATCTAGGAGATGAGGCTAATCCTAAGCCCATCTTTATAAGCGAAGGTCTGTCACCTTCGGAGAAAAAGGGTCTAATATCTCTTGTGCAAGAATATATAGACGTTTTCGCCTGGAATTGTAAAGACATGCCTGGACTTGATCCTCGAGTGGCTATGCACCGCCTCAACATTAATACGGACGTAAAGCCCGTCAAACAACAACAGTGATGGTTCCGTCCAGAAATAATGGAGACAATTCAATCAGAAGTCAGAAAGCTTATAGACTCTGGTTTCATTAGGGAAGAACAATATCCTGATTGGGTAGCCAACATCGTCCCCGTTGCTAAAAAGAACGGAAAGATCCGAATCTACATTGATTTTCGTGATATAAACGAGGCCTATCCAAGGATGAATTCCCACTGCCAATCACAGATGTCATGATTGATACACATGTGGATTCGAGCGAATGTCCTTCATGGATGGATTTTCAGGATATAATCAAATCAAAATGTATCCAGATGACGAAAAACATACCTCTTTCAGGACACCACTGGGGGTATACTGCTACACCGTCATGCCCTTCGGACTAAAGAATGCTGGGGCGACATATCAAAGGGCCATGAATGCTATTTTCCACGAACACATGCGCAAAACGGTGGAATGCTATGTTGACGACATCGCAGTAAAAAGTCACGCTAAAGGTGATCATATAACTGATCTAAAGGTTGTCCTCGACATCATGCGGGCCCATCAATTGAAGATGAACCCCACCAAATCCTTCCTGGGGGTGGCCAGTGGCAAATTCCTAGGATTTGTTGTAACTTCCACCGGAATTCATTTGGATCCAAAATAGGTTCGCGCTATCCAGGAGATGCAACCTCCGAGAAACCTCAAGGAGCTCAGGAGATTGCAAGGACGATTGGCGTACATCCGAAGATTTATCTCAAATCTCTCCAGAAGATGCCAATCCTTTACCAAATTAATGAAGAAGGGTATTTCGTTCATTTGGGACAACGCTTGCCAGCAAGTATTTGAGGAAATTAAGCAGTACCTCACACAACCACCAGTCCTTACAGTTCCAGTGTCCGGAAAACCTTTCCTGATATACGTCCGAGCGATGGATCACTCTTTAGGAGCTTTATTAGCCCAGAATGATGATCAAGGATGAGAGCAAGCAATCTACTATTTGAGTAGAACAATGATCGGGGCCAAACATCGATACAACCCGGTCGAGAAGGAATGTTTGGCGTTGGTGTTCGTTGTTCAGAAAATACGACACTATTTGGTAGGCCAGACAATATAACGTCATATCAAAAGTCAACCCCCTGAGGTTACTTATGACAAAGCCTTCATCGTTAAATGGCCGACTGGCAAAATGGGCCATATTGCTATCCCAATATGAAATGCACTTTTTACCACAAAAGCCGTGAAAGGACAAGCGATGGCGGATTCCTAGCTGAGCATCCAGATCCGAGGGCAGCCAAA
Organism: Agave tequilana; assembly: GCA_038442645.1. Taxonomy (NCBI): domain Eukaryota; kingdom Viridiplantae; phylum Streptophyta; class Magnoliopsida; order Asparagales; family Asparagaceae; genus Agave; species Agave tequilana. The sequence continues at coordinate 45,241 of JAVJIF010002025.1, read as the reverse complement.
CTTTATGAGGATCTCCCAGACGAGGTCGCTGAAGGCTGCCAGACTCAGACATCCTTTGAAAGACAAGTGTGGCAACTTTTCTTTGACCGGTGCATCGAGAACAAGCCCAAAAGGACATATAGTGGCAGGAGTAGTAGTACTCGTCTCCCCACAGAACTATGTGATTCCTTGAGCTGTCTCGTTAACCGAGCCTCGTTCCAACAATGTAGCGGAATACAATGCCCTATTGATTGGGATGCAACTCGCCGATGAGGTTGTCGTTAAAAATCTCGAGGCATATGGTGACTCTAAGCTCATCGTCAGCCAAGTTTGCGGGGACTACGAAGTCAGACATGAAGATCTAGTACCCTATTACAACGCAACTGTCTACATGGCCAAGAGGTTTACCAACTTTTACATTGACCATGTACCACGCAAGCAAAATGCGCATGAAGATGCACTAGCGTCCCTCGCTGCCTCCTTAGCCCTTCCAGCTGGAGTAGTAGAGAAAATATTTGTCCACAGCTACGACCTGTATTGCCTGAGAATTGTTCCTGAGGACTACCCGGAGCCAACAGGAGATCGTCAAGACAAGGAAGTGCTTGAGTCGTCAACCGGTCCAGAGTCTAGAGACTGGCGGTTCCCTTACATTGATTATGTCCTATACGGCATCCTGCCTGAAGACACCAAAGAAGCGGCTGCCATTAGAAGGAAAGCTCCCAAATTCTACTATAATGCGATCACTCGAACATTGTATCGTCAATCACGTGACGGGATTTTGCTTCACTGCCTTTCACAAAAAGAGGCACAGGAGGTATTGAAAGAAGCCCATGACGGTGTGTGTGGAGCCCATCAACCTGGTCCAAAACTTGCGAATAGACTCCAAAGGTTGGGATATTATTGGCCTAAGATGATCGCTGACGCCATCGCTTATGCCAAAAGATGTCACCGCTGTCAAGTACATGGTGATTTCATCCATCAAGCACCAGGGTACCTTCACTCTACGACCTCTACCTGGCCATTTGAGATGTGGGGGATGGATGTAGTTGGCCCCATCAGCCCACCATCATCAAAAAGACATCAGTTTATTTTAGCCATAACCGACTACTTCTCCAAATGGGCTGAGGCCATTCCTTTGAAGAAGATAAATTCATCTGATGTGATCAAATTCGTTAAACATCATGTCATTTACCGTTTTGGTGTACCCCAGCGAATCGTCCATGACAATGGGCCCCAGTTCATCAGTCAAGCTTTCCAGAGGTTCTGCACTAAGTACAGAATCCAGAGTGTGTCCTCGACAGCCTATTACCCTGCCGCTAATGGTCTCGCAGAAGCCTTTAACAAGACCATTGGCAAGCTTCTCAAGAAATTTGTCTCCAAAAGTCAGCGTGACTGGGACGACAAGTTAGGTGAATGCTTATGGGCCAATCGCACAACTATGTGAACCCCAACTAAAGCTACGCCATTTTCTTTGGTATATGGGTGTGAAGCCGTGCTTCCATTGGAAATCCAAATTCCATCTCTATACGTCACCTTGACAGCAGAGATGACAAATGAGGAGAAGCATCGACAACGACTCCAAGAATTGGAGGCCTTAGATGATAAACGTCTGCAGGCCCAACAACAAATCGAGCTCTACCAAGCCCGGATTACCAGAGCTTTCAACAAGAAAGTTAAAATGCGAACTTTTAAGAAAGGTGACCTTGTCTTAGCCGTCAGAAGACCTATGGTGATGACACATAAGACAAAAGGAAAATTCCAGCTAAATGGGAGGGACCATTTGTAGTAGAGTCAGTCTACTCAAATGGATCGTATCGCCTCATAACTGCAAATGGCGATACACTCATGATGCCGATCAATGGCAGGTTCCTGAAGAAGTACTATCTTTAATAGTACTCCTCCTCTGATCAAGTTAAAAGTACACCTTTGATCAAAGCTCCAGATCCAAGAAAAGTTTCTTTCCTTCGTTAGACCACAAGCTAATGGGCATTGATTGTACCATGATGCATGATGTAAATTAATAAAGAAACAAAAGACGAAACTTGGATTCTAATGTTCCTATCTTCATTAACGTCCGACCCCTCCGACGGCTAAGGATAGAGGAAAATGTTGGCTTCTAAGACCAACATAAGTCTTCGACAACTCATCATGCTGAGGGGAATAGCATGGCTAGCCCAACTCAAACGGTAGTTGGTAAAGGCACCTCAAATCTGTTGATAGCTGAGGGTTTGCTAAAAATCCTAAGTGGGCTAGTTCCACTCTTTCCTCCAAAATCCCTTACCAATTCACATACACAGAATGGTAGGTCTACAAAATACAATCATTGCTACGTTAACACTATACCTCTGGTAATGAAAATTTTCAATACTCCCTATCGAGTACAAACTTTACTTGTCAACCCTATATGGAGTAGCAAGCCTTCAAGTTTGCCAGGTTAACACTATATCTCTGGCACTTCAAACTTCACTTGTCAATTCTCATCTATAGAATGGCAGGCCCTCAAACTGCTCATATCACAAATCAATTTCTGTCAAGTTTAATACCACACCTCTGACAAATTAATGTTAAAGTTTAACATTACACTCCTAACAGTAATTAAGCTGCTGCCAAGTTCAATATTAAACCTCTGACAGTCATCTTCCCTCAGACTTCCAGATCGAAGCTGAAATGAACGATGCTAAGTTTAACATTACACCTCTAGCGTCCAAGTCATTGCTAAGTTTAACAATACACTTAAGGCCATGACTTTCCCTCGGACTTCCTTGTCAAAGTCGAGATGACCAATGCCAAGTTTAAAATTACACCTCTAGCATTACCCTCGCTGCCAAGTTAAACATTACACTTATGGCAGTGATACTTTCAGTTTTCCCAAATAAAGCTGAAATACTTTTGAGCCAAGTTCAATATCACACCTCTGACTCACACCCTTGTCAAGTTAACATCACACTTCTGACAAAATTTAATTCAACCCGTTAAGTTAATATCATACCTCTAACGGTAAAGATTTTCCTAGATCCCCCGCGAATCTAGTCTCACTTGTTATTCTCGTCAACAGAATAACAAGCCTACCTAAAAACATTGTTAGGTTAATATTACACCGTTAACAGTGTTTTCATTAAATTCCCTAACTGATCTTAATCAAGTTAATCACAAACCTCTGATAAAAGTTCATCCTCCCTGGGGGTACAAATTCCACCTGTCACTCTCTTTCATAGATTGACAGTTCCACAAAATTTCTTGTCAAGTTAATATTACATCTCTGACAATACTGTTGAATTTCCTGACACAGGATTTTTCTACAGACTTTGACTTGTTAAGATTATTATCATATTTTTAGTAAGTCAAAGACCCTTTACTTCTATTCGTCCGACTTCCAATGCAAAAAAAAGTTCACGACAATAGAAGGAGACAAAAAGAAAAGTGTCGCTTTTATTTATATCCAGGCATATGAAAGTGATACAAAACGCTCTCTTATACAATAAGATTGAGTGTTACAATAAAGGAGTACAAAGAAGTCCCTCTCTCTCAGTAAAAGGTTGCACTCACTCCTTGAAGCATGCTCACAACTCCAAGTACAAGATGTTTGGAAGGGCGCCAAAGTAGAGCCAAACACTGTGGTGACGATCGGAAGCTGATTACACCATGATGCATGACGTAAACATCGAAAGAGCCCATCGTTGACCACGAACAATGGTGTTTCTTGAGATCGGAATGCAGCAGGTCCTTCTGATTCCACCTGACCAACCGACGTAGGCCATGATCCTTCGTTGATGAACATCCCCACCACCAGAAAGTCATCTAATGAATATGGACTTTGTCCTCGATGTCATTTCTGGGGTAAGACTGGTGAAGGGAGGATTCGAGGCCTTACAGGTGACGTCCTTTTTCCAGTGACCTGCAAGAGGACCATACCCACCACCATATCCACCGTCAAACCCACTGTGACCATGGCAGGCCCAAAAGCATGACTGGTGCCTCGTTTTCAATAAGGTCTCGGCGGATGTCAGATCCTCGTCTCCCAAAACCAGGAGCCATGACTTCTTCTCTAATAGACGACCATCGAACAGGTTTGCTGGCCGAAATATTCTCCAAGGGGCCCAGTGAACATGCGAAAGGATGATCAAGCCTACCTGCGAGAAGGAAGAAACAATTAGAAATTCAGAATACTGCAACAGGATAGACGCGGTTATTGCTACAATCTGCAGACACAGGAATGATCCGCGCAGTCAATTAAAATTCTATTGCAACAGAAACAGACGCGTTCAAAGTTGTAAACTTTAAATGCACACAGGTTTGAACGCAGTCTAATTTTGCATCCGCGTCTAAAATATGAGACGCGAAGAGAATCTGATGCGAAAATTGCCACATCCCTGTTTGATAAACCGGGGTTGCTACATTCAAGTCTGAACCCTTCGGCCTGAGTTCTTCTAAGTCAACAGCCTCAGACGCGAGCTCTGTATGTAAGGCTCGCGGTCCAGATGCAAAGTCCGAATTCAGACTCAATCAACTCGCACCTATCAGGGAGTCTCAAAGGCGCAACTTTCAAAAATGGGCGCACCAATCAGACTTCAAGAGAAGGTCAAGAAGATGAATCTCTTCAAGGGACAGAGATACTGAAACTCAGTTGGGCTGAAAATTTCATGGCAAACAAAGAATTCCCACCCATAGAATAACCCTTTAAGGGTTGAACTTTCTGCATCAAGGTGCGAACATAAAGGGTGCTCAAGGAGACGCTTTTTGATCTTGAAATCACTTGACAGTGATAATCTTCTGGAGAGATTAAAGTAAAGCATGAAAACTTTGGGTCGTCATCGTCCATAGGGGCAAATCCCATTAAAAAAGTCCTTGAGGGAAGAAGATGAAAATCCCTCAGAGCGCTGGCTCTCGAGGGAAAACAGTCTAAGTCATGGGCTGTTAAAAGGGGGTGAGGCCTATTTATAGGGCAACAATAAAGCCTATAATTAATGGCTCACTAATCCAAACTGTCGGCCTTAATTCCCGCGTGAGTGTCAAAGCCCAACGAAAGGCTGACGCGTGGATTGTCGCTTCAGGAAGCGGCGAGGACGCAAGCCTCCAACCGCCAGCGCCGACTTGGCATTTAAAGGCATTAATGTCTAAGCCCAATGAAGGGCTGACGCGTGGACTACCGCTTCGGGAAACATCGGATAACGCGAGTCCCTAATCGTCAATGCCGATTTGACATTTAAAGATCCAATAAAATCTATAAGACGAGCTGCATGTAACGCCTGGGAAATTGCACCAAACGCAGGCCCTAGAGCCGCGTCCTGAAACTTGCGTCCCTTTGAGAACTCGAAGGCAGCGTCCTTCTTATTCTTGTTAAGAAAGTCGCGACCGCATCTCTCGGGGTGGTTCGGAGCCGCGTCCCCTCAGCAAAAGGGACCTATTCTGAGGTCGCGCTTCGAATTTGAAAGCTGCGCCTACAACAGAGAAGGCCTATGTAATTCACAGGGATGCTGGAGCTGCGTCTACATTGCGAGATGACAATTGTGTTCCTATCATAAACTCAATATAATTTGAGTTTGCATCGTGTCAAGGGCCCAGAGACGCATTTGTACTAAGACAGTGCCGCATCCGCATATCTATGCGTCAGTTTTGAGGAGCATAAGACTGCATCCTCACTGTATCCTGAATTCTGCATCCGGATAGAATTAAGGGCTGCGTCCAGGGAGCCGCGTCCTTCCATAACCAAAGTCGTGTCCTTCGCGTAAGCTTGAACGACGTCTCAATTAGCAGGTCAGAGTCGCGTTTCCCAGGACCGCGTCTCCACTATAAATCAGAGTCGCGTTCCGTCCAAAAACTCAGTTCAGCCTGCGTTTATTATTCATGGCCAGTCAAGGATTATAGTCAAAGGCTACGGTTAGGAAATTGAAGTCATCTATAGTAAAAAAAATGAAGATGGAGCAAAATTTCGAAGATCTTTATTATTTGAGCCAAAAATGATAAAAGTAATACAAACGCTCTTGATGAATAAAGTGTTCTTTTTTTTTACAAACAAAAAAAAGGAAGGAGGCTAATAATCTTGATTCGCCAAAGAACGGATTTGTTCTCGGAGACGATACATCTCGTGCTGACGCGCTTTCTCAGCCTCCATAAGAGCCTGGAACCGCTGCTCCTCCTCAGACAGAAATTTCCTCGCACCTAGCTGTGCTTGAAGAGACTCCACTTTGGAGGAATGAGCAGAAAGGTTCTCCTCAGCCTGTATCTTGGCAGTTTCTAGCTCCTCCAGCTTCTTCCTAGCAGCGGCAAGCTTCTACTCATTTTCCTCAATCAAGGCTTCTGCCTTGGCTATGGTAGCTCGAGCTGTAGCAATAACGTGCTCTGTGCTCTGTATGACGATTTCAGATTCCCTTGAATCACCAATTAGCTTTTTGTGGTCAACCTGGAGATGCTGGAGATGGCGGGTCTCTTCAAATATTTGTTCTTCCATCTCCTTTCTCTCTTGTTCTTGAGCGGCAAGAAACTTATTCAGAGTTGCCCGAGCTTCGTCGACTGAACCAGCGTCTTTCAGAGACTTGAGCTCTTTCAGATCGCTTCCCAGCTGCTTCACCAGCATCAGGATGCCCTAGCCTGTGAGGGGCCCCCAGTATGACTAATGTTCTCGATCTGATTTTCGAGAAGTATTCAGGTAAACTCGAAAGAGCTCCCCCAGAAAGAATGAGGTCAATACATGATCGCATGGAAGCTAAAAATTGCTGCACCATTTGACGTGCCAGCTCCTCCATGATGTCATTGGCTGGAGAGAACTCTACTGATGTGCTCCCGGATCCCCTTTCCATTATAGGGCGAGAGACGGGAATCAATTCATCTTGCGCAGGAGTAAGGCCGACCACAGGCTTGTCAGGTACTAAGAGGGTCGCCGACACTTCTGGGACGGTTATTGTTGTAGCAGCCTCCAAGGCAACTGAAGTAACAGCAAACCTGACCTCTTCAGGGTCCTCGGTCGAGGTCTGAATTGTACTGCCTTCTGGGCCAACGTTGGCCGCGACATCCTCCACCTGAGCTCCCTCAGCACTCTCTACAAATCACCAAAATGTCAACCATGATAAGAAAAAGAGGATATTCAATGCATTTATACCCCCTTACCAGGCTGAGGATCTGAAGATGGCGAATTCCTAGGCAAATCTTGTAGGGTTGAGGCCTCCCCAACTTCGGTAGTTGCCCTTTCTTGAGGCATTTCGGTCGTAAGAGCCTCAACGCCCTCCTGCTGGGCAAGCTCTTGTATCATTTCCTCGATATGGGAGGAAGTTGCAGCCTCACAGTCGACGGCCAGCCTTATAGCACAAAGTTAAAAGGAAAACATAAAAACCTATACTTAACCAAAGGAGAAACCGGGTCAAAAAGACAAAGAGAGTACCTTCAGCAGGAGTAATTGTTGCTATTGGCGATGCCGTCACGGGGTCACACCCTTGTATCTCTTCCTCCGTAATATGTGAGAATTTACTCGGATCTGGAGGAGCGGGTTCATTGCCAAAATTGACTTCATCGCCCGAAGAATATTCATACTCTCCGGACAAGGAAGACGATAGTGCAACACAAGAGGCCTCGGCAATCGAGACCTTACCACCAAGTACCCTGGTAGTAGGGCTGGGATCAACTACCCGCGAGCTGGGCATCAATATAGTAGGAGACCCAGGCTGTTGCGCCTCATCCCTCCTCTCTTGAACTGAAGAAGACCCTGGCTGAGTTGAGACCCCTGGAATCTCAACATCATCCCTTCCTACCAGGTCAACCTCGAGTTGCTCAGCCTCATCAGTGGTAGTGGGTTCATCTACAAGCTCTCCTTCTTCTAAGATCACGGGGCCCCTGCTGCGTAGTCCACGAGGACGGCGAAGGGGGATTTCTTCTTCCTCCTCCTCTTCCTCCCTATGTTCCTCAACACAGAAGGGCTAGCTTCGGGCATTGAAGATACAGCTCCCGAGTCTCCCAACTGGTCTTCTTTGGAGCAGGCTCACTTTGGGAAGTAGAGCCCTGGGGACGCTTGGGCACAGCCCGTCGACGCTTTCTAGCAGGCTGTTCCTTAGGTGCTGCTGCTCTCGGTTCCACCTCGATTTCCCCTCCAGCCTCTTTCTTGGCTACCTGGTATTCCTCTATGCCTCGCATGCGTCTATTGGATGCCAATTTATTCTCATAAGATGCATTGATGCTCTTGATACATGAATGATGTATTGAGTAGTCAGGCATCTTGCTAGCCTAAAAATACCAAGTGCAGAAACCGAGGCTTGTGTAGCAGTTGAGCGTCTGGTGAGTCAAGCGGAAAATAGCGTTTGTCCCTCCAGCCACACTGTAGTACCAAGCCCGAGCACCTTCAAACAAATTCCCACTGAAGGAGAGCTTGGCGTTGGGATTGCCGACATACAGTTGGTCATAACCAAATTGTCGGGCAAACGGTTCGGCATATAGGGCTCAATTGTACATGAGTTCCCTTGCCGAAAGAGCAGATACCCAGGCCGAATATTAATCAGCCACCAGAAGACTCCCGATGGCAGTCTTGTGAAGTCGTCCGGTCCCACGAGGTCAGCAAATTTATCCCCGTAAGATGCACCAGTAATCTCAGGGAAGCAACGGTCGAGTTGGTAGTTCGAAGCGTTTAGAATACATTTCCGAACGTAGAACATATAGTAATGGGACCAGCTCGAGCTCTCCAGCCTCTGTACAAAAGGGACAAACCCCTCGGATTGAGACACCGGCGTCATTAGGGAAGGGCAATGCATAACGTACCAAGCCATCAGGTACGTTTATGGAAGCTCAATCTTGGGGTTGGGGATCTTCATTTTCGGCCTCCCCTCCGAGTCAACCTCTTATCGACCTTTGGAGTCGACGACGGCCTCCACTTTACACAGGCTCTGAACCAGAGCCCGTAATCCACTTTGGATTCCGGCTACCATTGCCGGAAGGAGAGCGTTGGACCTGCCATAGGCCAACAAGACTGCTGGGTACACCACATCAGCAACAATCACTTCATGCGGCAGTGTCGGCACTACGTAGCGCTTCAGCCACAGCATGAGGAAGCCCGCCAGTAGCGCCCGGTCAGAAATGGGGACCCGGGCTTGATGATAAAAACTTTTGAAAACCGTGTCAGGTTTGAAAGTGTCTTCATTCGACTCTGTGGTATAAGAACTCACAGAGGCATCAATCCTCTCCGCGATTTCCTCGTCGGTGCTAGGGGCCAGAATGGTCACTGAGTGATCTTTCTCTGCTATACCATTAAACAGGTAGCTCGCCAAAGACATCTGCTTAACTCCCCTGGTTCTCCAGGAGGTTATTTGACCGCAGATATGGAAGTGACACAGCACTTCCCAGTAGGTCTCATATACCTGAGGGCACTCTTTCTTCAAGAGATGAAGCTCCTCAGAAGTTGGGACATATTCTTCATAAGGGGCATCTCCAATAACCAGCCCCGAAACTTCATACAGTTCATGGAGGGCGAGCCCCATCTCTCCGATTGGGGTGAAGAATATCCCCGTCAATGGGTTGTAGTGCTCCAGGATCCCGTAGAAATTATGGGAACTTTGCGGGATGCCATACTGCACAGCCCTGACCGCCTGATACAACCCCAACTGCTCCAGCAGAGCTCCGAGTTCGATGAGGACGAATCCCACCATCTTGCCCCACCAAGACTTGTCGAAAGCATGAACCCACCCGAGCGGGCGGAAGTCAACGGGAAAATCGCCTCTACCTTCATGAACCGGTTGATGAAGGTAGTGCCGAGCCGAGGGGTTTCCCCTCTTGGATACTCATGTCTGACCAATCCAGGAAATAAACCAAAAATCTCCTTCCCGTGACTGCCAGAGTGTACGTTTTTGGTGCCTAGCATGCCGAGAGAGACACCTGAGATAGGTCGAGTAAGATCCCATTCCATTGCACGATGAATGGACATGTGCTGGAGATAGGACAAGGGATACATCCTCTCCATATTGGGAAGGAAAAATTTCCTATTCCTATCTGGCGAAGCCAATTGTAATCGCCATCTTGCAAGGCACTGCTGTCCTCGTCAATGCCATCGCCAAAAAAGAAGACAGGTTTCTTTAATGGGATGCGCGAGTCCGTCTCAAACACTCCGTCGGTGATAATTTCCCGGAGGGTCTTCATGTTGGCCTTATAGATTTTCTCCTGTCGCTCCTTCGACTTATCAGTGGTCACGGGAGCAGTCTTCTACAGCACAAATGTCAGGTTGTGGTCAGCACCACCTACGTGCCCAAAGTGACACTTTTTGGAGAGAGGGTTGGAGGAATATCTCACTGTAAAAGAAAATAACACTTGATCAGAAATCTGAAAGAAAATGATTAAGTGTTTACAACTCAAACGTGGAAATGAACCCAAACGCAGAGACCATCAAAATCTGCGTCCAGGTCCAAAAAATCGCGAGGCTAGCATGGAGCCCGCGTTTTAAAAATCCAAGATTTATGAAAAAAATTCTAAGTATCGGATTCAGACGCGAGATTCATTTGGACTGGCGTCTGATTTCACAAGACGCAAGAATCATAAGAAATCTGCGTCTTCATCCCTTACACTTAGAAATATTCTAAGTGTTGGATCCAAAACGCAAGGCTCAATGGGGCCCTATGTTCAACAAACAGGTACGGACTTAAGCGGATAGAAGATGCAGAGGTCATTAAACCTGCGTTTTATCCATCGACTCAAGAACCGCACCTGAAGACCAAACACGGGCATGAGTCCGCGTTGGCGGTTCACATTCAAAAGGAATTTAAGAGTTAAAAGAACTCTGTAAACCATTTAATGGCGGAAATCAAGTCCGATGGCTTTTTATACCTGAAATAGGGGTTTCCTGCATGGAGGAACCGCCCATTTGGGTTTCAGGAACGATGGTCTTGGAAGGCGAGGCAACATGTTTAGCCTTTGGTGCCATTGTAATCGAAGATTCGATGTTAGAGATGAAAGAAACGAGGAGAACAAAGAAAGCTTCTTTCTTAAACCCTAACAGATGCAAACGAAGAAGAAGAAGAGTCTAATGATGACTCTTGAAAGACTGTTGCCTTTTATAGGCACAGTAATTCGCAGAGATACGCGGCGCTTGGCTCGACGCCTAATCTCTGCCTGACGCGTGGAAAACGCATTAAATGCAGCGCGAATTTCGCGCACCAAAAAGATGTCCCCTCAATTCTACAGGACACGTGGCAACATATTCACAGCACGGATTCGCATTCAACAGCCGCGTCTTCGTCCCAAGAGACACGTCCCTCCGACGGATGCACCTTCTCAACTAGGCCAAAGTTGCGTCTGCTTCACAGAGCGAAAGCCGCGTCTTTATCCTAAAAGACGCGTCCTTCCGAAGATCGCATCTTTTCAACCCGGCCAAAGTCGCATCTACCTCATGGAGTAACAGTCGCGTTATCATCCCAAAAGATGCACCCCTATAGAAGGCGCGTCTTTAAAGCAGTATCACCCCTGCGTCCACAGAACTGGCGTGTAGTCCTTGCTTCTGCAATTCAGTTCAAAAGTACACTGGCACAAGTAGACGACTACCCACCCCTGGTTTAAAGTACACCAACGACAAACTCAAAGCATCGGGGAGGTTTAGACTGTATATCTAGACACTCAACACGATCAGTTTTGGCGGCTTCAAAGAGTTCCACAGTACACTCACGAAGGCCGTACTCCAAACAAGATCAAGCCCGGAGCATTGTCAGTCCAATCATGAGAAGGGTGAATTCAGCTAGAGTCCAAAGTATTTCGAAATCCGTCTCAGCCAACTGCGGAATATCGAAAACTTTAGAGGGGGTTCTGTAGCTATCTAAAAATCATTGAAGACAAGTCCTCAAAAGCAGAGTCCCAAACTCCAGACACAGGGCTAATCATAACCATCAAAGCAGTGCCAAGACGCGAGGATCAAAATCCGCGTCTCAGCAGCACTGCAGCACCAAGGTGCGAGGATCAAAATCCGCGTCTCTGCAGCACCAAGGCGCGATGGTCGAAACCCGCGTCTCAGCAGCACTGTAGCACCAAGGCACAAGGGTCGAAACCCGCGTCTCAGCAGCACGGCAACACCAAGGCGCGAGGGGCGAAACCCGCGTCTCAGTTATAACTGCCCTTGTTATGGGGTCAATCACTGCCCACATAACAGGAAGTTAACCCCCATTGTGGAGTGTTTTTAGGGGGCACGTTCGCCCCTGAAACCTCTATAAATAGCCCCGTTGCTATGGAGAAGGGGTCAGTCAATTAGATCAGAGAATTTGGAGAGAAGAACTTGACTTAAGAGCTTCCACAGAGAAAGAAAGAGAGTTCAACTCTTCAAATAACTTGCTGCGTACAACTTAATCTTTGCCTATAATTTCTTTGAGATTTCTGGTCGATAGAGCGTTACTCCGTCCACCAATCGAAGAGAAGATCCCCAAAAGTTCCTGACGTTCACCCGGTCAACGAAAAACAAGACCCACTGTCCACCGCTACCTGAAGAACCCAGCATTAAACAAAGGGAGGATTCAAGACTCAATATCCTCCCTCCCTTGTAATCGGAGTATAAGTCCGTTGTAAACTTTCAATTGATTCAAGGAAATTTTAAGCGAATTTTTCTCCCATCAAACGGTATCTGTGCCTCATGAAGCATAAGTATTCATGCCTAAAAGGGGTAGATTTTATAAATAAAAATCCTTAGTTTTGTGACCTTATTTGCTCGAGTGTTTAAGTTCTTAGGGGTGTTTTCTCACCTGGTACCCTAAGACTGTCCGGTTTGGGTGTCACCGACTAAAGGCTCGTTACATGGGCAGATTAGAATGCCTAATGGAATTGAGGAATAAATACCACCAAAAATAAAAATAAATAAGACAAAAGTGTTAAAGTTAAAAAACCCTTAGTCAAAACTTTGCGATCACGAAGGTGTATATGACTTAGGGTAAATTAATAGACTAGATGAGAAATACAACTTGACTCCTTACTTTGATTGATAACATATTTTTGAATAGAGACTAAGTTTAGGAATGAAAAGTTCGATTTTCCTATAACTTATAGATTACTTGAACTCTTACAATAATACCTCAAATATTTTCTTTCTTTTCAGAATGCTTTTCAAAAATACAAACAATTTTTTTCTCTTTCTTTACGGATTTTTGGGTGCAATCCACTGAAAACTCTCACGAGACAAAACTCATCCTCTAGGGGTAACCTAGAGGTTTAAAGGCTTGTTGCACATGCTCATTGCAATCAAGTGACCTGCGAAAGTGGTCAAAATAAATTTCTTAGGATTAATTTTTATGTTTTGCTCGAGGGCGAGCAAAAGATAAGTGTGGGGGTGTGATCGGTCACAAATATTGTATATATATTGTCATATTATCATGTTTATTATCTAATAAATTCTTTTAATAAGTCTCATTTTTATTTAATAATGTGCAGTCCCATTGTTAATGGAGATGGAAAAGAAATGAGTCCAAAAGCACACTTTAATTCGGATTTATTAAAGAGGAGATAAATATTCAGGAGGATAGGGATAATTTCAGCTGAAGATCAAAGCATATCAGGGAGGATTACATCAAATAAAACTAGTTAATTTAATTTTTAAGAACCTAAATCGGTTAGCTTGAGAATCACCGAAGATCAGAATCAAAAACTAACAGCAAATCCAGCCAGACAAAAGGGGCAGCACCACACGATATCGTGATCTCCACTTGGATGTGGCCACCTGGCCACATCCTTGCCGCGAATCCGCGGCAAAAGCTGCAAATCCGCAGCCCAGTAGTGGAGATAAGGGGAGCATTGCTCCCCTTATCTCCTCACTCCTCTCCCCTCTCCCCTCTAGTGTTTTGCCTATAAAAGGCAGGTTTCTCACTGAAAAGAGGACCGAAAATTAGTTTAAGTTTTTCTCTTTATTTTTAGGATTTAGATTCTTTGTTAGATAGTAATGAGAAGTTGTATAGTAATGAGAAGTTGTATCTCTATTTTAAATTCATAGTTCAATCCAAATACAAATGAGATAGAGGAAAAGAGTGACTGTAATCTGAAGTTGAAGTGACACAATAAAGGTTCAAGGCTTCTCTTCTTCTCCAATTCACAGGTATGTGTTATTTTCTTTACGTGTCTTGTTTTATTTTAGCTATAAGTAGCTAAATTCATTTTTCTTGGCTTACTATCATCTCTCTTTTCGATCTGTCTTGTTTTGAATGGTTTTGATGTAAAGAACCCAATAGAATCATATGTATGCCTTAAACTAAGCCTTTCTTCTTTGAAAGTGTTCCTGAAGACACATGAGGATGGTTTTAGATTTTTAAACTTCTATTTTTTTAAAAACATCACTTAAACTTATTTTTATTTCATACTTGAAAGATAACTTGATAATTTAACATTCAGTTCAAGATGAGTTAACATTTTCAAACAATCTTATGTGCTTTGCTTAAGACTTTCGAAACTCAAGCTTAAGTTTATGCCTATGATCAAGTTGAGGCACTGAGAATTTCAAGAGAAGAATATATCGTTGAGTAGTAAGACAGTGAGCCCAGATCTTTTTTATATTAAAACAAATAACCAAACAATCTTCAACACTTTTTAAAGATCACCTTTTTCAAAGCCTTTTCTAAGTTTTTAATTTTTCTTTTAATCACTTCCTTACTCTCCATTCTGTTTTTCAACATATAAAAAAATACACCGACACCATTCTTTGTTTTTTAAACAATTCATCAAAAAGCTTCCATCGCATTCCTTCTCATGGACACGACCTGTTAGCCCAAAGCTAGACGGTAACTCTGACTGCTTCACTTTCAATCAATATATAAACTCACTAAATTCTTCTCTCCTTTTTTGTCAATTCAACAACAAAGGGGTGAAGACAATCAAATAATAAAGATGTATATGTGATATATAATCGTAAAAAAGAGAGACATTAAGTTAGCTCTGCCTGCATACATGCATTACATGGAGAAGGTATGACTAGACACTAACCCATATAAAGTATAATATACAATGTATAAGCGGAGATGTTAAGCTTCCCCTACACATGTGTATCACGTAAAGAAGATAGGTTAAGCTCCTTAATATGTAAAATACACTCAACATGAATCTACATATGGAGGAGATGTTAAGCTTCCCTTGTATAATACAATACATATCAAACAAATTTTGAAAAAATTTTGACACTCTTAAAACAAATTTTGAAACTACTTGTAGTCAACAAAATAAATTTTGATACTAATTGAAATCAAATTGTAGTTGACAAAACAAATGTTGATATCAATTGTAAATAAACATAAATATTATTTTATAGATAAAATCAATATGAAATCATTTTAAGTTAAAAAAACTTTTTTTTTTGAAATAACAACAAAATACATGCATAAGCTTATAGAAAAACTAATTATCATTAAGAATAAAATCAAACTTATCATAAACAATTTGTGTTATAAAACCTGTGTGGTCAATGTAAAATAAGTACAATCAAAATCATACATATATATGTATGAAAATAAAAATACATCTTGAGATTTAAAGCATACATTATAAGAAAATTAGTATCAGTATACAAAAATGAAATACCATGAAAATCATGTGTATAACTCATATCATCCACCCTTTCATGCACAAGTTTAAAAGATATTTAATGAGAATATACAAGATATGGTTGCCCAACCAACCGCCCTTGGATGGTAGGAGTTTTCAAAAATAAGATTTGAAACTATTTAAACATATTTGAAAACTCTACCAATTGAAGAATACAAAACTAGTTTTATAATAATTTTGAAAACTAGTACGAAATCCTTCAAGTAAGGAATAAAACAAATATATATTTCATAATATATGAAAACTATACGAGAATCAAACAACAACAACTAAGTCATTTGTCCCAAGTAGTTGGGGATACACGAGAATCGATACTCAAAAATCTATAAAGCTCATATAGGCTCATGAATCAAAACCATGTGTAAACAAAAGATATATAGAGTTTACAAAATCATGAATCAACAAAATCATGGAGATAAGTCAATAGATCTCAAAACAAAACTAAAATGAAAATTCTTTTTCACAAAAATAGATATATCATATAAACATATAAGAATCATCAAAACTAGGACATACAATGTACAATTAAACATATGATTGAGTTCACAAAAAAATAGAGCATGAAAAGCATGTATTTTAAAAATTGTACATATATAACACAAGTTTTAATAGAATATAGATATGAACATGATATAGGCATTTTAATCAATATATGCTTTAACTAAGGCGTGTAAAAAAAACATAAATCAATCCAAAAGAAATATGCATGTAAATTCATTGAAAAGTTTTTCAAAAATACATGCATAGCTAACAACCAATTAACTCAACATTACGGACAAAAATAATATATGATTGAGTTTAGATTACTACACTTGCATATATACATTTAAAGCATTTTAAAAGAGGATGAAGAAATGGATACCAAAATTGTGTAGGCCAATTCATTTCTGCAAAATATGAGGTGGTCCTCCCACCATACTTTCTTGATAGTGATACATTAATTTGGTTTGTTCATGAAGCTCCAAGTGCATCCAACACCAAGGTACCAATCCTCTCACGTTTCGTGAGAGTCCGCACCTACATCAAACATAAGAGGTGAAAATTTTGGTACCAATATTTTCTTTTTGGTTCCATGAGGGTTTGAAATAATTGGAACCAAAATATTTTTATTTGCAAACTGTGAAATGTTTAATCTATCAAAAAAAATTTGCTAAATGGCCTTTGCGGCCGCAATATGTACAATTGTACACTCTAGCATACATATGGTTGTGATATGGATGAGCATGGTGTGCTGAGGTGTATGCAGTGGGGCATGTCCGTGAACATGTGAAACTTGTTTCTTGTGAAACATAGATTCTAATTTATTATGATTAAATACACATTGACTCAAAGTGAAGCCAAAACAGTCAATTTTCTTTTCCAAAACATGATCTCATTTTTATCAATAGGAGGTGCAACATTATTAGTATGAAAAATATGGCAAGAATCAATATTATTTTTTCTTTTAGAAATCTTTTTTTCTTTTAAAATAATTTTTTTCAAAGAGTCTTTTTCCTTTAAAACAACTTCCTTTTCTTTTTCCACCAAAATAATTTTATTATTCAAACATTCATTTTCTTTTAAAACAATTTCAAATTCATTTTTAAAAGAGTCTTTTTCTTTTAAAATGGAATCGTTTTTATTTTTTGATCTTTTATTTATTTTTTTAAGCAAATATATTTTTCAAGAAGTTGATGATAAAATAAAGCAAGCTCATCATATGGCATGTCAACATCGTCATCAAGCTCGGATTCAGAATTTACCTCAAGTGGGTCATCTCCTTGGACCAGTAGCACATAGTGGAAGCAGCACTTTCGTCATCCGAGCCACTCTCCATATAATATTGCTTTTGTTCACCAAGAGAGATAAGGTGTTTCATACTACAAAAGCCGAAAAGTTTGCAACCCTAAATAAATATTCACCACTTAGGGTAGATTTAAAGCATGGATGGCTTTTGTGTTAGCCTCAAGATGTTTTCCATTTAAACAATTAGAATCTTTAATAGTGACAAAATAAACATTAATACTTAGGGCTTTTAGGTACTTGAACATCTTAACTTTCCAAGTTTGGATGTTAAGAATGTCAAACATAGGAGGTGTCATGAAATCCATGTGTGTGTGAAAGCAAATATTGTGATTAGCTAAAAGAAGATCTTTAACTCAAGGTTGTTAGACCCAAATCAAGAGCACCAAGCTCTGATACCAATTGAAATACACCTAGAGGGGGGTGAATAGGCGTAATAACTAATCTAGGGCAAATGATGCGGAATTAAAAAGTAATTATGTAAACTAAAAACTATTACACAAACACGCAAAGTATAACACAAGAGTTGTAGCCAAATTTTCAGTGAAGGGCTCTGGACTATCTCCTCAACATTCCTCTATATTAAGAGTTGAGGTGTTACTATAGCTCTCTTGGTTGAATACAAGTGTGAGCAAACAATCCTAAGCATATATCAATTGAGCACAAATATATCAAGCATATAAAGAGACAAATAATATAAGCATGCAAGATATATAAATACAAGTGAGAGAGAGAGATGAGCAATCACAAACATGGGAGAATTATTTTGAGGTTCGAGCACACTTGATCTACATCCCTGCCTTCAACACTATGAAGGATTTTTACTAAAATCGATCCCGCAAGATCACTCGATGCTGCAACACCTACAATGAGTTCCCTCAAGAAGTCTTAGACTCGTAAGTTCCTTACTTGATCTCGCAAGAACAAGACATGCGAACCCGCAAGCTCGCCGAGGCCGCAACCTCTACAACTCCTCCAAATACAAAGGTGGAACACTTGGTATTCACTTCTATTGATCACCAACAAATACTCTTACAAACAATGGTCCTATAGAGAATCGATATAGAAATGGATAGCTCAAGTTTGTGTGAGAAAACAAGGTAGATTGAGTGGTGGAAAACTCAAGAAATTTCTTTTGAAATCTCTTTTTAAAAACTCTCCTTTTGATATGAAAGTTTTAGCCCAAAAACATGTAGAGAAAAATCTTAAGAGAGATGGAAAAAACTGGCTCTAACACTTCTCCAAAATCTTGTATAAAACTAGCTAAAACAGCCCCCTTTATAGAGCAACAAAAACTAGCTGTTGGAGCAAATTCCCAGGCTAGTCGACCGACCAACGGTCATATTTATGACCGTTGGGGTTGTCGGTTGACCGTCTGGTCGATCGCATCCAGGTCTTGACCGGTCGGTCAACCGACCGGTCGATCGAGGCAAGAACCAGAGAGCAAAGCACTCTGGCCGGTCGACCGCTCGGTCGACCGAGGTCAGATCCAGAGAGTGAACTCTATGGATCGGTCTACTGCCTGGACGACCGGCCCACAAGCCAAGGCTGTGTGCACGTTCTGTGCACATCGATCGATGCTCGGTCGATCGACTTCTGTGTCGGTCGACCGCTCGGTCGACTGCTAGAAGGTCAGGTCAGGGATAAAAAGGAATTAAAACTTTGTCTTATAAACTACTATAAAATCTCATAAAATCACATAAAATATACAAAAATAAGTTCATTTAAGTGCTTTGGAATTCAAATATGTGTGATCAAATTTCAACACATATTACAAACAAATTGAACTATTTTTGTGATATAAAAATTTAGCTTTAAACCAAAAATCGTATTTTTCAAAATCAATCTTCAATTTGAAAAATGATTTTTTTGAAACTTGTTCAAATACAAAATAAGATATTTTGAGCAATTTTGAAGCTTAGTGTATATGGATATGATCAAATACACATATAACATGAAATATATATGTTTTTGACAATAAGCTCTAAAATAAGTTTTGAGAAAAACAAAACTTAAAAAACTATGTACTAGAAACATCAAATAAGCTTTCTATACATTTGAACCAATAATGTGTATGGATGAAGTCCAAAACACATATAAAACATATAAACTTCTTTTGATGAATTCTATTCATGAAACATAAAGATATATACTTTGAAGCTCAAAATTAAAAACTATTTTTTCAAAATTAAAATTATTCTTATGAAAACACATATAAATATTTTGTTGTGTGTGTATGAGCTTGAGTAATCCACAACTAATCTATTCTTTATATTTTATCTAAAATATAAAATCTTAACACTTACAAAACTAGACTCAAGTCTTGAAAATTTTCTCTTGAAAATATTTTCTCCTTCTTGACTTGGTCCAAACCTTGATCCAGAGAGCTAGACTCCTCTTGAGTACGAGATGCGATCTTGATGTGCAAAGTCTTGAATCAACACGTGCTAGCTTCAAAAACTTGACTTCGAAACTTTTGTTGAAGTTAAACATCGACTAAGATCTTGACCAAATATTTGAAACATTTTAAACACAAGATCATTAGTACATAACTACATGAGTTAATCATCATTAAAACTAGAGTGATGGGCTTTTGGGCCAATAATATTGCCTTCTCGGTGAATAAGGTTGCTAAGTTCATACGAGCTCCAATCGATGAGCATTGGAGTGTCGTAAAATGAATCCTCTATTACCTCAAATCTACCATTCAACATGTCCTTTTTTCTCTCTCGTCATTTTTTTGTACAGCTTACTGCTTTCACTGAAGCAGATTGGGCAGGGTCGATCGATGATCGAAAATCCACCAGTGGCTATTGTATCTTTCTTTGTACAAATCTCATTTCTTAGAGCTCGAAGAAGCAGTGCACTGTGGCATGATCTAGCACTGAGGCAGAGTATAAGGGTGTGGCCAATGCTGCAGGAGAGGTCTTTTTGTTGTAGTCATTACTTTGTGAGCTTGATCTCCCTCAATAGTTCTCTGTGACAACCTCGGTGCAACATATCTCTTGATTAATCCTATTCATCACTCACGCTCCAAACATATTAAGATCGACATTCATTTTTTACGGGACTATGTCGCTAATGGAGTCCTGGATGTTCAGTTTATCAGCACTAAAGACCAACTAGCAGATATCCTTACTAAGCCTTTGAGCTCATTAAGGTTTTCTATGCTAAGAACAAGCTCTCGGTTCTTTCAAACCCGCTTCGCTTGCAGGAAGATGTTAGAGATATCAATGACAACACGTGACTCATGTGAAACATGTGATCTATGTGAAAGAAACCTCTTATGAAATTAACCAGATCCTAAAATCTCTCCATGATTATAAGGACACATGAGGCTCATGATCAAATCCTAAAATTTATCCATGATTATAGGAATATATGAGACTAATGGAACTCATGCACTATATGTTCTCATTCTCTCTCTCTCTCAGTCAATGTTTCCTATTGTTTCTCCTAAATTAGTATAAAGATGTGACCAATAAGTGTGTGTGTGTGTGTGTATATACACAACCAAGAACCATAGCTAGTTGTATCTTATCATTACACATATAAGTATTTTTCTCCTTCTTCTTTATCTATCCCCCAGAAGAATGGTCTTGGCAACCATTGCCATTTTTGAGAAAGTCATATGGCAGCTCAACAAGTAGCCTGCAATGAATTAATATGCTTAATTTTCTACTAACCACTAATTGTTTAATGAATTAGTTATGAATTTGCATTAAAGACCCCAATTTTTTCTTTTGATTTTGGGAATGGAGGAGGTGGAGATTCCTTCTCCGAGGTAGGAGAAAGTAACAAATTCTAATTAGAATAGGCTTTAGAGATTCTAATTAACTGAGAGAGAAATAAAATACCATTTTAAGATGTTATTGAGTCACATCACATCACCTGATACACAGTCATACACAATTGTACTGTCACTGTTCTAAAAGAAAATTCTTCTTAAAAGTTTGCAAGTGTATGATTTGGGCATGTTTGTTACACTGAAAATGGGCTCGAAAATACCATTTTTTGGGGGCTCGCGGGGTTATCCTCAATTGGGTATTTGGCTGGACAAAAAACATATATTAGAAAAGAAGAAAGGGGCCCGCAATTCGTACATAATAACTGCTTTGCAGTGAGCGAACAATTTTCGCTCACGAGGAGAGCAAAATCGCTTGGAAGCACTGTAGTTCGGGTCTTGTCACCATCTTTCATTGGGAAACACTATAGCTCGTGTCCCACGTGCCCATTCTTTCCTTTCCATGACGGTGCCAAACATGTCCTTTGTGTAAATGACTTTTATCACTTGTCCAAGATCTGAATGGATTACTAAAATATACAAATAAAGTTTCATTTTCTTTCGTGAGAAATTATAGTTAACAATGACTTGATATACACACGTCCTCACATGAAGTAGCCTACGCTAGTTGACTTGACACACTACTTGTCAGCTTATGATTTTTTTCATATTTGATCTTTTCAGCCACCCTAATGGATTAGTAGCCATGCTAATCCATTAATTAGCCACCCTAAAAATTCAACCACCCTAAAGAGAATCTATGGCCACCTATACATTTATTAATTTGTTTGTTTATAAGATGTTGATGGGTGAGTTATTTCTATATAAGGGAGGGGTTACGTGACGTTGAAGTGAATTGAATATTAGTAGGCAACAGAAGCAAAGAGAGAGTTACCTTTGTTAAATCCTCTTCATCTGTTCCTATTTGTAAATTGGGTTTTATGAATTTTAGTGAGTGAGATTAGACTTGTAATCTCTTTGTATTCTCCCCTTGTTATTAGTGGATTCCTCTTACTGTCTTCTCCCGTGGACTTAGGTCACATTGGCCGAACCACCTTAAATACTGGTATGATATCCTCTTTGTCTCTGTAAGCCTGTAGTTATTATCTATTTAATATCTCTTTGCACTTGTCATCTCTTATATTTGAAGAACACTTCTACAGCAAACTAGTATCAAAGCTAGTGTTACTTTCTTATGGGTTTCGAGATGGCTTCTGCAAAGTAGAGAAATTTGATGGGAGGAATAGCTTCAGTTTGTGGAGAGTGAAAATGCGGACTCTCTTAGTGCAACAGGGCTTGTTTAAAATCTTATCTGGTAAGGACAAGTTGTCAGAATCCATGTCCGAGGATGAGAAAGAAGAACTCGAGATGAAGGCGTATAGTGCCATACTACTGTTAGCCCGAAAGACCTATACCTTAGTTTTGATTATGATTATCTGATGACGTATTAATACTAATAATTTTGTTTGTTTAAAGTTACAGGTTTAAAAAAATTATTATAGTTATTTTTTGCTTCTTCAAAAGACTCACAAATTTTGAAGCTAACAACAAAGTGGTCCAAGAGCTCAATTATCAAGAACACATATCTAGTACTCAAAGATGGCATCAAACTCAAGAGATCAATAAAGTTGCAAGTTAAAGTACTCTAGAAGAATTATTTTCTTTTAAAATAATGTAAGGTTTAGTTTTGTCAAAACCAAGTTGGAGGTTTGGATTGCTCATCAGATTCACACACACACACACACACACACACACACACACACACGAGATTTATTGTGTTTCATTTCTAAATTCTTGAAAAGGATTTTTTGATAGTTTTAAGATCATTTACAAAATCGCATTTGGTTTCTAGGATTCGGAAAAGAATATTCTAAAACAAGAATTTCAATATTAACAAAAACAAGTTCAAAACAATATTCTTTGTGTTGATCTGGGATCACACATATTTGGGCTTCAAATATATACGTGAACTTAGTTTTGTATAGAGATTTCAAAGTGTTTTAGTGAAAAATTAAAAAGGATTTCAAAACATTTCCAAGTATAAATTTTGACCCTTTCTCGATCGACCGTCCGACTGTGATTGCTCTGTCGGTCAACCGAGTGATCGACTTGTTTTGCATGGACTTGCACAAGTATAGCTTGTGCACATGGGTCGACTACCCAGTCAACCGCATGTAAGGGCAATGTTCTCTATTTGTTGACATCAACTGACTGACTAGTCAACCGACTGAGACATTAGAGCTCTCTGTTGGATTCAATCAAACATCCGATTGACTACAATCCCTAATAGTCAAAAATATTATTAGTCATTTGTGATCTAGGAGAGATCACTTATTATATTCAAAGAGTTGATCAATAAAGCTTGATTAACCCTAAACGGCTATATTTTAATTCTGTCTTTTTTGGTTAATCAATAATGGCTATTTTGGATTTGTCTCTTCTATTTTGACCCTCTATAAATAGGGGTACTATAGAAAAACCCAAAGAATTTTTGCCAAGTATTTTGTTTAAGTTTTTTAAGAGATTTAGACAAGATTTTCAAAAGAGATCATTTTTGGGCCATAACTCCAAATATAAGGTTTCTAGCTTTAAGCTTCCAATGCATATACTTCAAATCTTTTCTCACGCTCACAATCTTAGAACTTTAATTCCACTATCTTGGTTATTTGATTGAATTGTGAGCTATTTTGTGATCTAAGAGAGATTACTTCTTGTATTCAAAGAGTTGTAGAGGTTGCGGGTTCAAGCAAGCTTGTGAGTTCGTGATTACAGGTGTTGTGGCACCGAGTGAGAGGACTTGCGGGTCCAATTGTTCTTGTAGGAATGTGTAGTGTTGGTGATCTTACGGGATCAAAGAATAGTCACAATCCTTTAGTGCTGTGAAGGGGGGACGTAAGGTAGTGGCTCAAACATTGAAATATATTCTCATGTTTGCAATTACCTTCTCTCTATTTCTCAACTCAACTCACTCCTATTATATCTTGTGCTATATTGTTTTTGATTAAGTGGATTTACCATTTTCTCATAATATTGCTAGATAGCATTAGTTATTTTTAATTTCGCATTACTTGCCATTGTTTTTAGCCATCACCTATTCACCCCTTCCAGGTGATTTCAATTGGTATCAGAGTCTGGTACTATAGATTTTTTGTTTAACCACCATAGAGCGTTGCTTTATTTGGCTAAATTCTTTATTGCATATTCTATATACTTGCTTGCATTTATGACCTGACTTGACTTCTCTAGCATTAAGTCCCCACCCAAATTCAATGGTTTGAACTTTCCTATTTGGAAAGTGAAGATGACCTTACTCTTGAGTCGTTAGGATTAGGGTTGTAAAGATCGTTAATAAGGAGTTTTTAGAACATCACGGTGAGGAGGATACATAGTCCGAAGCCATCACCAAGGACTATGAGACCAATCCTAAGGCACAATATGCACTAACACAAATATTGAATGATGCTAATCTTTCTCGTGTTATAAATTGTACCACGTTTGAGGTATGAAATGACTTGATTATAACTTATGAGGGCACTTTACAAGTCAAGAGGTCTAAAATAGTTTTGCTTCTTTCTCAATATGAGAACTTATATATGCTTGACAATGAATCTATAGATAAAATGCTTACTAGTTTTAGTAAAGTCACTAATGAATTATCTTCCTTAGGTGATGAAATAAACAACGACCAAAAAGCAAGAAAAGTGATTAGAGCTCTTCTCAAAGCTTGGGAGGTCAAGATAACGACTCTCAAGGAGCTCAAAGATCATGAGGAGATGAATTTCTCCAAATTAATTAGGAATGCCAAGACTTATAAGATGGCGATGAAGCTCCATGAAGGAAGAGTACCCCCAAAGAAAAAAACCACTGTCTTCAAGATAACTCCATATCTTGTGGAGGAAGAAGACTCTATAGATGAAGGTGAGGAAGAAGACTTTTTCATGCTTATAAGAAAAGTTGGCAAAATATTTTATAAGAATGGAAGCATGAGAAACTTTAAGAGGACGATACCACAAATGAAGAATGGAAGAAAGAAAGAAGAGATGGGTCCATGTTTCATTATAAGATGGGATTTTTTCTAGCCAATGGTCTCTCTTTCCATGCGACCACACCTAGAAGAGAACACGAGAAGAAGGCCACGATGACCACTTGGGATGATTCAAAAATCAAACCTGATGAGGAAGTTGATACCACTAATGTTTGATTCAAGGTCAATGAGGATGACCCCACAAAGGTATCTTTTGAAACTTCTATTGATGATGATGAGTTAACAATTATTGAGCTTGGTAGATTTTTCAAAGAATTGCATGAAAGATATTAGCTTTCAAAAATTCAAATTAAGAAATTGAGAAAAGAGACTGAGTTTTTGAAAAACAAGCTAGATATTGTATTTAAAGGGAAAAAAGACTTATCTATTTATTTTGAAAAGACTAAGAATGATTTTGATTCTCATAATTTGCAAGGGTAAAAGCCCTAAAATTATTTTTGACGAAAATAAGTTTGAAACTTTGAAAATTAGAATAAATGTTTTAGAGGTCAATTACAGAAATGTACTTTTGATATGAAAAAATTGACTCCATATTTCCAAAGGGAAAATTCAAATGAAACACGCACCACAAGCACATATATAGAATGTAAACAAAGCATAATCCATTCATGCTTATTTGTATGAAAAAGGGTTCACTTGTATATATTGTGGCCGCAAAACCCATCTTGCACAAATTTGTTATTCAAGATTAAATTTAAAGAATAATAATATTTGGGTTTGAAAAATACTAACCCTCAAGGACCTAAGAAGATTGTTTTCCATTGATTGTGTAAGGGGAAAACTTAAAAAATTTTGAAGAAAATTACAAGTGTTCTCCTCTTGAGTTTCTGGGGAACTGTGCCGGTGGGAGTCTACTTAGCACGCGATCACTTTGTCTCATTGACGATGCTAGCGTTCAGTCTTCAAGTACTATTGTCTGGGAATTTTCTTCACGTCTGGTTCTGAAAATCCCTGAGAGTGGAAGATCATAAGGAGCTAGCATCCTAAATTAGAGAACTAAATTTTTGAAAGCTTAAAAGTTAGGGAATGGTCTCTATATTTGCTAAAGCTCAAGCAGTAGAGTTTTCTCTCTTTTTAAGAAAAAGTGCAACCAAAAGCTATCCTTCACGCCTCTTGAGCTCATCCATGCACTGAACTATTTATAGGGTGGGAGGGGTGTAACTTCCCCTTGAATTTAGCAAAACTGAAATAGTCTATTAATCTTGCGCAAGGCTTAGACAGGCTCAGCGCGAGGCTAGAAAACTTCATGCAAAGCTGAATATAGGCCTCTCGCAAAGTTAAAATAGGCTCGCGCAAGCCTGTGATAGTCATATAGCTTGACTGTCTCCACTTAATATGGGACGAAGTGGGCGGGTGTAACTGCCCACTTAAAATGGCATTAACCCCACTAAAGTATGTTGGCCCAAAGGCCCATCACTCTAATTTTGATGATGATCAACTCATGTAGTTATAGTATTAATGATCTTGTGTTTATTTAGTCTCAGATTTGTGATCAAGATCTTAGTAGGTGTGTAGCTTCAAAAAAGGATTTAAAGTCAAGTTTTGAAGCTCGCACGGTTTGATTCAAGAGCCTATGCATCAAGACCACATCAAGTACTTAAGAGGAGTCTAGCTCTTTGGATCAAGTTTGGACCAATTCAAGAGGAGAAGAAGACTTCAAGTGAAGACCTTCAAGATCAAGACTTGTGTCTAGGTTTGTTTTTATTAAGATTTTGTTTTTAGATAAAATGTAAAGGATAGAATAGTTGGTGGATTGCTCAAGTATACCATATACACTCACACACAAGATTTATATGTATTTTCATAAAAAGAGTTTTTATTTTGAAAAAATACCGGTTTGGTTTTTGAACTTCAATATACATGTCTTTAACAAAAACCATTTTAGAGCTTAATGTCAAAAACATAGATATTTCATCTTGTTTATGTAGTGGATTATTTCCATACACTCTATGCTTTAAAAGTGTTTAAAATATCTTGTTTTTGTGTTTAGAGAAGTTTTGAAAAAATCAATTTGGAAAAATATGGTTTACGTTTTAAGCTAAAATTTCTAAGTTACAAAAATAGTTCAAAATGTTTGTAACATGTCTTGATTTTACTCAAACAAGTTTGTTTATTAAAGTATAATATTGAACCAATTTTTGTAGATTTTTTATGAATTTATGGGATTTTATTTTAGATAAAAAGTCAACCTTTTAATCCCTTTAATAATCTGTTCTGGCTTCTGCCGGTCGACCTACCGGTCGACCGAGCTAGGAGTCGGTCAACCGACATGCACAAACATGCACGCCAGTTCTGGCTGGAGGGCCAATGACTGACCCGGTCGACCGTCCAGAGAGCTCTGCTCTCTGGAAAGTCCCGGTCGACGGGGCCGGCCGACTGGCATAGAGCTCTGCTCTCTGTTCCAGGCCACGGTTGACTGGGCCGGTCGACCGAGGCTCCAACGGTCAGAAATCTGACTGTTGGCGGTCGACCGGGCAGGTCGACCGACAGCCGTCTGGGCTGTAAATTTGCCCCAACGGCTAGTTTCTCTAGCCTATAAAAAGGGGGGCTTTGTGGGACTGTTTTGAACAAGATTTTAAGTGGGTTTTAACACAAGTTTTTTCAACTCTTTTAAGAGGTTTCTCCACTGTTTAAGAGCCAAATACTTCCATTCAAAAGGAGAGTTTATCAAGAGTTTTCAAAAGTGATTTTCTTGTGTTTTCCACCACAACTTCCATCCTTATTTTTCTCACAATCACTTGAGCTTTCCATTGCTATACATATCCTATAGAAGAGTTGTTGTGAGAGTTGTTTTAGGTGATCAAAATGTTTAGATCACCAAGAGATCTTTCTTGTACTTTGAGGAGGCGGACTAGTGTGTTCGTGTTGTTTCCGGTTCTTGTGAGAACTCATTGTAGAGGTGCGGCCTCGGCGAGCTAGTGGGCTTGAGGTGTGTTTGTTCTTGCGGGAACAAGTGAAGGGACTAGAGAGTCCAAGAGTTCTAGTGGGAACTCCTTGTAGGTGTTACGGCACCGAGTGATCTGGTGGGATCGATTTTAGTGGAAATCCTTCATAGTGTTGAAGGCGGGGACGTAGAGTAAGTGTGCTCGAACCTCAAAACAATTCTCCCGTGCTTGCGATCGCTCTCTCTATCTCTTACTTGTTTATATCTTGCATGCTTATATTGCTTTCATCTTTATATGCTTGATATATATTTGTGCTCATATTGTTATATGCTTGGGGTTTGTTTGCTAACACTTGTATTCAACCAAGAGAGCCAACGCGACACCTCAACTCTTATTTAGAGGAATCTTGAGGAGTTAGTCTAGAGCCCTTCACGGGGAATCCAGCTACAGTCTTGTGTTATACTTGGTGTTTAATTTAAGAAGTTTTAGTTTGCATTAAATAGTTTTAATTCCGCATTTATTGACCATTAGATTAGCTAGTCACCTATTCACCCCCTCTAGGTGATTACAATTGGTATCAGAGCAAGTGCTCTTGATTTGGGTCTTACAACATAGAGTTAAAGATCCTCATTTATAACTAATCACAATATTTGTATACACACTATGGATTTCATGTCTCCTCCCATCTTTGACATTCTTAACATCCAAACTTGGAAGGTTAAGATGTCTATGTACCTCAAAGGCCTTGGCATTCATGTTTATCTTGCTACTATTAAAGATTCATATGTTAACAATAGCAAGTATATTAAGGCTAACTCAAAAGCCATTCATGCTTTGAAGAGTACCCTAAACAATGATTATTTATGTAAGGTTGCTAATATTGACTCGGCTTTTGTAGTTTAGAACACCATCATTTCCCTTGGCGAAAATGAACAATATTATGCGGGGAGCGATCGGATGTTGGAAGTGACGCTTCCAACGTGTGCTACATGGTCCAAGGGGATAACCCCTTGAGGCAACTACCGAATCCGAGCTAGAAGAGGATGTTGATATGCCTTATAATGAACTAGCATCTTTTTATCAACAACTCCTTGAAAAGTATGATTTACTTAAAAAGGATAACAAGAAAATAAAAAATAAATTTGATTGCTTGTTAAAAGAAAAAGATTCTTTACAAGATAAATTCGAAAATGTTTTAAAAGAAAATAAGTCTTTTAAAAATAAAATTGCATGCTTTGAAAAGGAAAATGAAAGTTTGAAAAATGAAAATGTTTCTTTGTTTTCTAAATTGAATGATCTTCGTGAAGGAAACACTTCTTTGAAAAATAAAGTTGTTTTTGTGGAAAAATAAAAAGAAATTGCTTTAAATGAAAACACTTCTTTGAAAAGAAAAATTGCTGAAAAGGAAAAAGAAAATGTTTCTAAAAAGAATAAGAAAAATGACTCTCATTCTCACCATGCTTTACATGCCACTATTAATCAAAATGAGATCAACTTTTTGAAAAATAAAATAGATTGTTTGAGCTCAACTTTGAGCAAATGTGCATTTAACCATTCTAGATTGGAGTCTTTGTTTTCAAAGAAACAAATTCCACATATTCATGCATATCACCCACATCATGTCTATGCCTACTTTACACGTCATGACCACATTCATACACATATGCATCCTAGAGTGTATAAGTGTACACATTGTGGCCGCAAAGGCCATTTAGCAAAATTTGTTATGATAAGATAAATGTTTTAAATTTTGCTAATAAGAATGTTTGGGTTCCTTACGATGCTAACCCTCAAGGACCCAAAAGAAAATGGGTACCAAAGTCCCCACCTTGTGTATTTGATGTAGGTGCGGACTCTCACAAAACGTGAGTGATAACTTGTCTTGGTAGTTTTGATGATTTCCTCATTTGTACTCACTATATGCACATGTATAGCCTAGTTTTGATGATTTCCTCATTTACACTTGTTTTACCTATTTACATGTTTTACTTCATGTATATGCTATTTTTGTTCAAAACTAATGAATATACATGTATGCCCCTTGAATCTTGCCTTCATGCAAATTATATCATAGACTCTTTTTATGTTTGGGATATGTATGCATATTGTTAGCTTTGGATAAATCATACATATGCCTTGAAGTTTGTTTTTAAATGAAAAATTAATTTTCATATTTTTCACTTGTTTGATAAAGAGATATTTGTTTTGAGCTTCATTGATTATTTTCATGAAAAATGCTACATACATGATTATTGTGCACTCACATTTTATTTGTTTATTCATGACTTTGTTTCATGATTTTTTGAGCTTTATAGATTTTGAGTGTCATCTTTTGTGTATTTAGTATGTTTCATGATAGACATGATTTGATTTCATGTTTTTGAAGAATCTTTAACTAGTTTTTCAAAAATTATTTTAACTAGTTATTTATTCTTCATTTGGTAGTATTTTCTAAATAAAAATATTTTCAAACTTATTTTCGAAAACCCCTACCTACCCCTATATGGGCGGTTGGATGGGCGAGTATGCCTTATAAACCTTATTGAAAATCTTTTATCTTGTGCATAAAAAGGGTGGTAGTTTATGAGTTATATACTTGATTTACATCATATATTTTCAATTGATATCTCAATTGATATTTATTTTTGTATATACTCATATTTTCTATATATGTATGCTTCATTTCAAATAATATCAATTTCTATTGGTATTTTCATTTTCATACATATATATGATTTGTTTGTGCTTGACTTCCAAGATATTTACATATTTAAAGCACAAAGTATGTTTATGCTAAGCTTAATTTAAATCTTAATTTTTAATTGATTTCTCAATTGGTACTTTTTATATAAGCTTATGCATTATCTTCAATTGGTATTTTTTTGACAATTGGTATTTTTATTGATATCAAAATGTACAATATATTTCAATTGGTATCTATTGATCTATTTATTTCAATTGGTCTCCATGAAAATTTAATTTGGTATCAAAATATTTTCTTTCATTGTATCAAAATACAAAAATATTTCAATTACAATTGGTATTACTATTGGTACAAAAATGTTTTTGATATATTTTAGTTCCAATGTGTATCTCAAAAATTTTGTTTATTTACAAAGGTATCTCAAAATGTGCTTTATTACCTTGAGTAAATTTCAAATTTTGTTTTTAAGTAATCATAAAAAAAAATTTAAAATGTTTTAATTTATATTGCCTATATGCAAGGAGAGCTTAACATCTCTTCTACATATAGATTCATGTTGAGTGTATCTTATATTGAGGAGCTTGACAACTCTTCTTTATGTGATACACGTGTGTAGGGAGAGCTTCACATCTCCTCTTATGCATTGCATATTTTGCGTTATGTGAATTGGGGCTTGTCATCCCTTATTCATATAGTGCATATATGTAGGGAAGTTAACTTAGTGTCTTCCTCTTCATGAATGTATATCGCATATATACCCTTATTGGTTGATTTGTTTTCACCCCTTATTGATCTTTTTTGTTTCGGACAAAAAGGGGAAGAATATTGTTTTGTGTTTATTTTAACCCCTTTGTTGATGATTGACAAAAAGGGGGAGAAGTATTTTAGTATATATGCATGTTTTTCTTGCTTTATACATAAAGAGGAGTAAGAATTTTTGTTTATGCATATTATTTTGTTTTACAAAAAGGAGAAAAGAATTTGATGAGTTTTATGCTTGATTGGCATGTTTATCTCCTTATATCTGCATACATGTTTGTTTAGATTCATGTGCCTCATTGC
This sequence comes from Agave tequilana, assembly GCA_038442645.1. Taxonomy (NCBI): domain Eukaryota; kingdom Viridiplantae; phylum Streptophyta; class Magnoliopsida; order Asparagales; family Asparagaceae; genus Agave; species Agave tequilana. Next base: position 13,478 of record JAVJIF010002025.1, on the reverse strand, counting down.
CATATATTATTGTTTATTGTGATGCATGAGTTAAGGGGGAGCTTCTTTGAAGCTTTACTTTAATTCATGCATATATAACTCCATGAGTTTTGTCATCATCAAAAAGGAGGAGATTGTTAGCCCAAAGGCCAATCACTCTAGTTTTAATGATGATCAACTCATGTAGTTATAGTACTAATGATCTTGTGTTTATTTAGTCTCCGATTTGTGATTAAGATCTTAGTAGGTGTGTAGCTTCAACAAAGGATTTAAAGTAAAGTTTTGAAGCTAGCACGGTTTGATTCAAGAGCCTATGCATCAAGATCACATCAAGTACTCAAGAAGAGTCTAGCTCTTTGGATCAAGTTTGGACCAAGTCAAGAAGAGAAGAAGACTTCAAGTGAAGACCTTCAAAATCAAGGCTTGTGTCTAGGTTTGTTTTTAGATAAAATGTAAAGGATAGAATAGTTGGTGGATTGCTCAAGTATACCATATACACTCACACACAAGATTTATATGTGTTTTTATAAAAAGAGTTTTTATTTTAGAAAAATACCGGTTTGATTTTTGGACTTCATATATACATGTCTTTAACCAAAACCATTTTAGAGCTTAATGTCAAAAAACATAGATATTTCATCTTGTTTGTGTAGTGGATCATATCCATACACTCTATGCTTTAAAAGTGTTTAAAATATCTTGTTTTTGTGTTTGGTGAAGTTTTGAAAAAACTAATTTGGAAAAATACGGTTTTTGTTTTAAGCCAAAATTTCTAAGTTACAAAAATAGTTCAAAATGTTTGAAACAAGTCTTGATTTTACTCAAACATGTTTGTTTATTAAAGTGTAATATTGAACCTATTTTTTTAGATTTTTCGTGAATTTATGGGATTTTATTTTAGATAAAAAAGTCAACCTTTAATCCCTTTAATAACCTGTCCTGGCTTCTGCAGTCGACCGAACCAGTTGACCGACTAGGAGCCAATCGACTGACGTGCACAAACGTGTACGCCAGTTCTGGCTGGAGGGCCGGTCGACCGACCCCGGTCGACCGTCCAGAGAGCTCTGCTCTTTGGAAAGCCCCGGTCGACCAGGCCGGTCGACCGGCATTGAGCTCTGCTTTCTGTTCCAGGCCGCGGTCGACCGGGCCTGTCGACCGAGGCTCCAACGGTCAGAAATTTGACCATTGGCGGTCGACCGGGCCGGTCGACCGACAGCCGTCTGGGCTTTAAATTTGCCCCAACGGCTAGTTCTCTAGCCTATAAAAAGGGGGGCTTTGTGGGACTGTTTGAACAAGATTTTAAGTGGGTTTTAGCACCAGTTTTTCCAACTCTTTTAAGAGGTTTCTCCACTTGTTAAGAGAAAAATACTTCCATTCAAAAGGAGAGTTTATCAAGAGTTTTCAAAAGTGATTTTCTTGTGTTTTCTATCACAATTTCCATTCTTGTTTTTCTCACAATCACTTGAGCTTTCCATTGCTATACATATCCTATAGGAGAGTTGTTGTGAGAGTTGTTTAGGTGATTAAAGTGTTTAGATCACCAAGAGATCTTTGTTGTACTTTGAGGAGGCGGAATAGTGTGTTCGCGTTGTTTCGGGTTCTTGTGAGAACTCATTGTAGAGGTGCGGCCTCGGCGAGCTAGTGGGCTTGCGGTGTGTTTGTTCTTGCGGGAACAAGTGAAGGGATTAGAGAGTCCAAGAGTTCTAGTGGGAACTCCTTGTAGGTGTTGCGGTACCGAGTGATCCGGTGGGATCGATTTAGTAGAAATCCTTCATAGTGTTGAAGGCGGGGACGTAGAGCAAGTGTGCTCGAACCTCGAAACAATTCTCCCGTGTTTGCAATTGCTCTCTCTATCTCTTACTTGTTTATATGTTGCATGCTTATATTGCTTTCATCTTTATATGCTTGATATATATTTGTGCTCATATTGTTATATGCTTAGGGTTTGTTTGCTAACACTTGTATTCAACCAAGAGAGCCAACGTGGCACCTCAACTCTTATTTAGAGGAATTTTGAGGAGTTAGTCTAGAGCCCTTCAAGGGGAATCCGGCTACACTCTTGTGTTATACTTGGTGTTTAATTTAAAAAGTTTTAGTTTGCATTAGATAGTTTTAATTCCGCATTTATTGACCATTAGATTAGCTAGTCACCTATTCAACCCCCTCTAGGTGATTACAAAGTAGTGGGGTTAACCCATTAATTGAATTGGTCAATTAATTGACCAGGGAAATCCACAATGGAGTTGAACAAAGCTTTAAGTGAAGCTAACTTCATGTTAAGTTTACAAATAGCTCTTTGCAGAGTTATATTAAAGTTTCAAGCAAAGCTAAATCAAAGCTCTTTGCGGAGCTAAGTAAAGCTTCAGGCGAAGCTATGGGAAACCTCTAGGCAAAGCTAAAAGCTAGCGCACTGCAGAGCTATGAAGAGCTTCATGTGAAGCTACAAGTTAGCTCTTTAATAGAGTTGTGCTAAGTTTCAAGGCGAAGCTAAGCAATGAGCTCATTGCGAAGCTTGCCCCTTGGGCTCATGCGAGGCTAAGTGTTGAGCTTACTTAGCTTCATTGGTCTACCAAGGCTTTTTCAAAAGCAATACTTAGATTATTGTCTGCTTCACTGGTTTAATGGAGTCCAAGTCACTGCTTCGTCCTTCGGGATGGGTAGAAACTGGTCTTCAGCTTGTCTGTGATTTGTCTTTTGTATTAATCAATAAGTTAGACATTGTTCAGACTAATTGAAATACTGTCAGGGAGTTTGTCTTTTGAAGGGTCAGCAAAACCCCCTTCAAAGTTTTTACAATTCAAAATGGACTGGTTTAAATTTTAGAATACTTTGAATTGCTTCAGGCGTTTGAACCTGTTTGAAACAAGTGTAGCATCAGCATGCAAATTTGATTATTGGAAGAAAAAGCCACAAAATGTGGGTTTAGTTTCTCCTGCATGGCAAGACTTTGATTGTGAACCTGGTTGGATTTTGGCTTCGTCGCATGGCTGAACAACCTATCTGTTGGAGCCCCTCCAGGCTAACTTCGATTGCGAAGCGAAGCTAAATTGCTAGCTTCGCTGTCAGCACTTTTAGTGCTTAACTTCATCTGCACTTCAAAATTGAAGTGACAGTTGCCTCTTTTTAGCAAAGTACTTGAGTGCTTTATCTTCACCTGCGCTTCAGAAATAAAGCAACAGTTTAAAGCTAGACCATGGGGCCTATAAATAGGATCTTACAGTCCTTTTTAGAAAAATTAATTTCTCTTCATCTTCAAGCTTTCGTTGTTAAAGCTTCCCTCCTTTTTGTTTTCAAACCAAACTAGGGCTTTACCTCTTCTTCATCTCCTTGAATCAAAATCATTGGATCCTAAACAACACCCTGGGATGGAGGTGGAGACCTCTAAGGTGCCAGCTACACATTCACCGGCTGTTCAACAGTTGATCGCCGGTAGGAAAAAAATTCTTTTCTCTTTTTTAGCTAATTTGGCTAGATTCACCTTTGAACGACATTTTTTGGAAGTTTAATTTCCTTAGAATTAGTTTTGATGAACTTTATAGAGAGTAAAATCCCTCTCAGATCTGCAGTGGCAAATTTAAAAACCCATGGGTTTCTTTTTTTTTTTAGGTTCTTCGCCCTTGGGGCTTTCTAGAGCTTGAAGATGAAGCTTCTCAGCGAAGCTAACTTCATGGCAAAATTAAGACATTTGTCTTGGGCTATGATGCGAAGATGTATTTTAACCTCTAGGTGAAGCTTGCCTTGCAGGCAAAGTTATGCCTTAGCCTTTTTTGGTTAGGCCAGCTTGCCTTGCAGGTGAAGCTTGGCCATAGCCTTTGAAGCGAGGTTAGCTTGCCTTATAGGCTAAGCTAAGACTTTGCCTATTTTCACTAAAATGAGGTGATGAGCAGCCTATGCGAAGCTAAACCTTTTGCTAGCTATGCGAGGCTAGAATTTAGCTTCTCTGAGTAAAGCTAAGTCTTAGCAGCTTGTTAGGCATAACTGAGACTTTTTGCATGTTTATTTTCTTCGATTACTAATGTGCTTGTTTTTGCCTCCTTGGAGTGCATTTGTTCTTGGCATGTCTAATAGTCTATTTGGATCAGTTTGATGAATGGATGGGATCACACACTTTTAGCTTCAAGGCCATGCTTATCTTTTCAGTGATTGAAGCACACCTGAACGAGATGCCCTACTTTTTGCAGCTGATCAATGCATTATGAGGAGTATCTTGACCACTTCCTCTCTTGAAGATCATAACTGGGTAGTGTACCGGAAGTCAGAATTTATGTTCAGGGATGCAGTGCCTGATACTGACCAGCAGCTACTCATCGAGGAAGGTTAGTGGATATTCACAATAGGGATGATAATCGCCACCTTCAATCGAGCAAGCAGCACTCCCCCTCTCATTCTTCCAATAGATGATGGCGCCAAGGAAGATGAACTGGTCAGTGACCCAATCCACAGACTCAGTGCATGTAGGGGTCCTAACACCACATGGCTACAATCGCTTTGGACCCACTTGAAGCATGCTTGGTCTGTATCCTAGAAAAGTAGGTCAAGACATCTTGGTTGAAAGAATCCGGTGATAGCGCAGACATTCATCAACCAGTTCGTTAAAGTTCATGATAACTATCCGGCAATAGACTTTAAGGCTCCATACTGGCTGCAACCTGCTCAGAAGCCGTGATGAAAAGAGTTTATGTTGTATGTCCTGTAGTTTGGTGAAGACCTGAAGAAGCTCGGACTCCATGAAGCAGTTAGAGCAACGTGCTATGAGATAGAAATAAGCATTTCCAACTTCTATGCCATCTTCAAGCTGTAGTGTCCAGCTTTGGGATCTTCTTTACTCCCATCAGCGAGCTAGGGCTGGCATTGCATGAGATATGGTAAGTATCTAATCTCTCGATGGGCTCTGTACCATATGAGGAGTATTTTTCGTGCGCAGCAGAGTTGGAGCAACTGGAGAAGGAAAACCCAGCCTTGTATGAAATATAAAAGAGAGTAGATGTGCCATTTTTACATCTACCTCAAAATCTATGATGCTCGAGTGAATGCGAATGGGCTGAAATTCTGAGCAGATTATATGTTCTCGATTTTGAAAGATGCCCAAAGAAGAATCAATTCCCAGTGTCAAAGGAAGATATCATCCGGATGATGGTATCAGCGGGCATGCCGACATCGTCTTCGGAGAAGACGACAAAATCTATGAGAAGGGTGATAAGTCCAAGTGCTTTCATCATCGGGTGAAATAGTCTTTGTCTCAGAATGCCCTTCTGGCATGCTTCTTATTAGTATAGCTGAAGAAGTGTTTGATTCCATCTCTTACAAATGATGGGATCACCCCTTTTGTGCTTTTTCTAGCCGTTCAACTAGTCTACGATCGTCCCCTCATACTACTCCCCACTATAGTGTGCATATCCAACATGATCTTTGGGCGACAGAGGCATTTTGTAGGCCACAAGGGGCAAGTTTAACCCGCGTCGGACCTGTGTCCTAGGGTAGATCTGCCTTACACATACTTGATGGCATGATTCATCTTGCACTGTCCAGCCATCATTCAACCAAGAGAAGGGCCTCCAGAAGGCATCTGCTGTTGGCCCAAGAGGTTACACTCTCTTGTTTTGTGTTTGATGATGACAAACCAAATAAGAGCTATTTGGTACTAATGAATTTGTTCAAGATAAGTTTCAGGTTTTGTACCATGTTTGGAGACCATGGCTTAGCTTTTGCAAGAACTTCTAAGTTTCACATAGCAAGGAAGGCAAATTGCACAATCAAGGAAGAATCATAGAAGAGAAGGCACAAACAAGGCATTGGATGGCTCAAAGACTTGAAGATTGCTCAAAGAGTATTTAATCATTGTATTTTTAGTTTTATAGTTTGTTACAGAATAGTGGATAGGTTTGAAGCTCTATCACACACGTTTTTGCGCACATGTTTATTCCAAAATGTTTTCTTATAATTTATACAAAAATATTTTGTTTACAAGATTTGGCCTACAGATATATATTTGTGTTTTATACAAATCTATGTTCAAAACTATTTTTATCAAAATCAAAATCCCCTTTTATTTTCTCTTCAAAATCCTAATTTTTGACCTGAGCCAGTCGACCGAACGGTCGACCGGACCTATGACAGGTTGGCGGTCGACCGTCCCAGTTGACCGTGGCTCTGGCTGTGCACATATCTGTGTGCACGTTGTATCGGTCGACCGACCGGTCGACCGACTGTAAGCAACTTTGCTCTCGGTTAGATTGGGTCGACCGGGCGGTCGACCGCTGGCCGCAACGGTCACATTTTTGAACTTGCGGTCGACCGACCGGTCGACCGACAGAGCCGTTTGAACAGTAACGGGCATTTTTTTCTGAGCTGTTTATTTTTGTCTTTTTCTCACTTAAGTGAGTTTAAATGACTTGTTTTGGGTTTAATACATTCTGATTAGCCATAAAAATGTTTTATCTTCTAACCCTAGCCCTCTCCTATAAATAGGGTGTTTGGGGAGAGATTGGTTGACCTAATTATTACAAGAAAAATTCAAAAGTTTAAGGCATTCAAAAGAGCTTGGTTTCTTGGTTTTTGTGCTGATATTCTCTCTCATTTTCTGAAGTGTTTTCAAGAATTCTCTGATTTCATTTTCTTTTCTCTTTACACACAAGAGCTTCATTCCTATTCATTGTTCTCTAAGGACCTTTGTAAGGGAAGAGACAATTGAAAGAGAGAGTTTGTGGTCTTTTGACTACTCAGAAATTTCTTGTACTTGAGATTGTGGAGTTGGGTACTCCATTGTATTTGTGATCTTTGTGATAGTGGAAGTAGCTAGAATCCTTCTGGGGGAAGGCGGGGAGTAGAGCTGGGTGCTCGAACCTCGATAACATATCTTTGTGTTTGCGATTGGTTTACTTTTCCTTGTCATTACTTATTGCTTGAGATTGTCATTGCCATATTCATTTTCATTTATATTGTCAATCATTATCCCATACAACAAGGTTGCATTGCGCACCTCTACCTCATTTTACGAGGAAGCCGGAGGAAGGAGTTCAGAGCCCTTAATAGGGAATTCGGCTCTTAGTCTTGTTTTGGGAGATTGTTGCATTACATTTGCATCATATTTTTTAAATTGCTCTTTGATTAGCATCATCACCTATTCACCCCCCTCTAGGTGATTTTCAATGGTATCAGAGCTTGGACTCTAGGTTTTGGCTTAACATCCATAGAGAGATCCTTAAAATTTGCTAATCAACATTTCTCATTTCATTCATTCATCACTAGTAAACATGGCCGATAACATTAAATCCCCACCTAAATTTGATGGACTCAACTTCCCTATTTGGAAGGTTAGGATGACTATCTTTTTGCAATCATTAGGTAGTTTAGTGGCTAAGTCCTTGACCAAACCCTATGTAGCACCCGATAGTGATGAGAGCACATGGACCGACTTCAACTTTAGAGAATATGAGGCTAACTCCAAGGCCCAAAACTCCCTTTTAACCGCCTTGAATGAGGATGACCTTACACGGGTAATTCATTGCCAATCCGCCTATGAGATTTGGCAACACTTATTGGTCACACATGAAGGGACTTCACAAGTCAAGAGAGCTAAGATAGATCTCTTGAGGTCTCAATATGAATCATTTAAAATGCTTGATGATGAATCTATTGATTGTATGATTACTAGATTCACTAAAATCACCAATGGTCTTTCTTCCTTAGGTGACGTCATCTCCAACGATCAAAAGGTGCGCAAAGTGATTCGGGCTCTTCCTCCATCTTGGGAGATAAAGGCCACCACCTTGAAGGAATTGAACGATAAAGATGAGATGGACATCATTAGTCTCATTGGGAACCTAAAGACCCATGAGATGGAGAAGAAAGCAAGAGAAGAGGCCGCTCCAACAAAGAAGAAGTCCATAGCTTTCAAGTCTTCATCCACTCTTGAAGACGATGAAGAAGATGAAGAAGAAGATGAGGAGCTCTCCCTTCTTGTGCGAAATGTCAAAAGGATGTACCGGAGAAACAAGCTCAACTTCCGGAGAAAATTTGAAGGCAAAGAGGAGAGGAAAATTATATGCTACAATTGCCGAAAGCCCGGACACATCATGGCGGATTGCCCGGAGTTCAAGAAGAAGATGACCTCCTCCTTCAAGCCAAAGAAATCGGAAGAAAAGAAAGCGTATAAGGCAACTTGGGATTCGGAAAGCGAGTTCGAGGAAGAGGCGGATGTAGCAAATATGGTGTTTCATGGCAACACACCTAAGGTAACCCCTCAACCCCTTGATGATGAAGATGATGAATTAAGTAAGGAAGTTCTTGTACATGCTTTTGTTGAACTTTCTGAAACTTATGATAACAAGAAAATTGAATGCTTTAAATTGCAAAAAGAAGTTGCCTTTTCAAAAATCAACTTGCTATGGTTTCTAAAGAAAAGGATGACATTTCTTCAAATCTCACTTCTATTCAAAATGAGTTTAATGCCTACAAGATTTCTTGTAAGGGAAAATCTCCTATTGTTAATGAAAAAGAAATTTCCTCTTTAAAAACTAAAATGGTTGATTTTGAAAAGGTTTTGAAAGATTGTGCTTTTAACACTAAGAAACTTGAAGAAAAATTTTCTAAAAAGCACACATCGCATGCTAAGATTCCTCATGCTCACACTACACCTAACACTTCTCATGCTCATGCTCACAAATCACACACCCATTATGCTTTTAAATATGGTAGAGTATATAGATGCACATATTGTGGTAAAAATGGACATTTAGCTAAGTTTTGTTATGATCAATTAAATAGATCCAATAATCTTGTTTGGGTTCATGGCTCTAACCCTCAAGGACCCAAGAAAATGTGGGTACCAAAATCAAGTCCTAAATTGTTTGATGTAGGTACACACCAAGGCTCCAAGACGTAGGGAGCGGTGGTACCTTGATAGTGGTTGTTCAAGACACATGACGTGGGATATCAACAACTTTACAACCCTATCAAGGTACATGGAAGGTGGCTCCGTCACCTTCGGGGATGACTCCAAAGGGACTATCATCGGTATAGGTAACATTCAAATTGGTGCATCTCCTATTATTGAGAATGTTGTTTTAGTTGAAGGTTTGAAACATAATTTGCTTAGTATTAGTCAATTGTGTGATCGTGGACTTAAAGTTGTTTTTGATGATACTTCTTGCAAGATTTTTGATATTAAATCCAATGATTGTATTCTTACCGGTTTTTGTGATGATAATGTTTATATCATTGACATGCTTAATGTTGAGTGTTCTACTAAATGCTTAAATGCTTTTGATGAAAATTCTTGGCTTTGGCATAGAAGATTAGGACATGCATCTTTTGACCATCTTTCTAGGATTAATTCAAAGGAATTGGTGAAGGGTATACCTTGCTTGAAGTTTGAGAAAGACCGCATTTGTGGTGCGTGCCAACTTGGGAAACAAACCAAGTCTTCCTTCAAACCAATCAAGGATATCATATCAACTAGGCCTTTAGAAATAATTCATATGGATCTTTTTGACCTACTAAAACTAAGAGTTAAATGGTAGTAGATATGCATATGTTTTGGTTGATGATTTTTCCCGTTTCACTTGGGTTTCTTTTTGGAACACAAAGACCAAACCTTTTCTCATTTTAAGATTTTTCGAAAAAGGGTGAAAAAGAAAAAGGTTTTCCGATTTTGAAAATAAGGAGTGATAGAGGTGGTGAGTTTGTGAACCAACTCTTCATGACTTATTGTGATGAAAAGGGAATTAAGCATGAAATGTCTTGTCCTAGAACTCCACAACAAAATGGAGTTGTAGAAAGGAAAAATAGAACACTTCAAGAGATGGCTAGGACAATGATTAGTGGATATGACCTCCCTCAATATCTATGGGCCGAGGCCGTAAACACCGCATGCTATATATCCAACCGTATTTATTTGTGTAAAAATTCTTCCAAAACATCTTTTGAAATGTATCATTCTAGAAACCTAATGTTGCTTATTTCAAAGTTTTTGGATGCAAATGTTTTGTTTTGAATACTAAAGAGAATTTGGGTAAATTTGATGCTAAGGCTTATGAAGCAATTTTTGTTGGATATTCTACAACTAGTAAAGCTTATAGAGTATTCATTAGATCTTCACGTACCATTGAAGAATCCATGTATGTTAAGTTTGAAGAATCTAATGTGTTTGTTGAGAATGTTGTAGAGATTGAACCATTAGGTGAAGACATGGAGAGACTATCCTTGAAGGACTCACCCGCTCAAGAAGAAAAGCTAGATTCAATTGGTGAAGTTCAAGAGGAAAAGAGGAAAGCTCTCAACCGCTTCCTAAAGCTTGGAGATACGCTACAAATCATCCTAAGGAGCTCATCTTGGGTGATGCATCTAAAGGAGTCACAACGAGCTCCAAACTCCATGACCTATGTGGTAACTTTGCTTTCATTTCTCATTTGAACCCAAAGGCATTCTCGAAGCCGAGACGGACCCATATTGGTTGCTTGCCATGCAAGAGGAACTCAATCAATTTGAGCGCAACCAAGTTTGGCACCTTGTTCCTAAACCCCACGATAGACCAATAATTGGTACTAAGTGGATCTTTAGAAACAAGATGGATGAGTCCGGAAATGTCATTAGGAATAAAGCTAGGTTAGTGGCCCAAGGTTACACTCAAGTTGAAGGAATTGACTTGAGGAGACCTTTGCACCCGTAGCACGGCTTGAAGCCATACGGATGACACTAGCTTTTGCATCTTTTAAAAATTTTAAACTTTTTCAAATGGATGTGAAAAGTGCATTTTGAATGGTTTTATTAATGAAGAAGTTTATGTTTCTCAACCCCGGTTTTATTGATCATGTTCATCCCGATTTTTTTTTAAACTTGATAAAGCTTTGTATGGATTGAAACAAGCTCCAAGAACTTGGTATGAAGGCTTTCTAGTTTTCTCATTTCAAATGATTTTATTAAAGGCAAAGTAGACACTACTCTATTCAATAAGCATGTTGATAATGATATATTATTGTGCAAATTTATGTTGATGATATAATTTTTGGTTCTACTAATGAGCTTTTGTGCAAGGATTTTGAAAAGGTAATGCAACTTGAGTTTGAAATGTCTTCAATGGGTGAGCTCAATTTCTTCCTTGGACTCCAAATCAAGCAATTGCAAAACGGGACGTTCATAAGTCAAGCCAAGTACGCAAAGGAACTTGTAAAGAAGTTTGGACTTGAAGCTCAAAGACTTGCAACACTCCCATGGCAACTACAACCAAGCTTGATAAAGATGACCAGGTAAAAATGTTGATATTAAATTATATAGAAGCATGATAGGAAGTCTTTTATATTTTAACGGCAAGTAGGCCGGATATCATGTTAGTGTGTGTCTTTGTGCTAGATTTCAATCGTGTCCTAAAGAGTCCCATCTTATTGCGGTAAAACGCATTATTCGTTATATTAAGGGCACTATTGGGATGGGTCTATGGTATCCAAAAATCGGAGATTTTCAATGACGAGTTATTCGGATGCTGACTTTGCGGTTGTAGAGTTGATAGAAAGAGTACTAGTGGGACATGTCAATTTCTTGGTAATTGTCTTGTTTCATGGTCCTCTAGGAAACAAAATTCCGTAGCACTCTCAACCGCCGAGGCGGAGTATGTTGTCGCAGGGCTTGTTGTGCACAAGTCCTTTGGATGAAACATACTCTCCTTGATTTTGATTTGCATTTTGATCATATAAAAATATTTTGTGATAATACTAGTACTATACACATGACTAAGAATGCAAATCAACATAGTAAGACCAAGCACATTAAGATTAGATATCACTTTCTTAGAGATCATTTTGAGAAAGGAGATATAGATATTGATTATGTTTCCACGGATTTACAACTAGCCGAATTTTCACTAAACCACTTAATTTTGCTAGATTTTCATTTATTTGTGGAGAACTTAATGTTTGTGTTATTGATTAAACATGTTTTTCATAACCCTTTTTAATGTATGACAAAAAGGGGGAGAATAAGTTTACATGGGACAAAAATAAGTTCATTTGATCTTGGTTCCATATGAATTTATATGTTTTGGTTTTATGTGTTTTTGTTATGAGGTGTTTTTGTTATGAGTCTTGTGTTTTATGAATTGAGAACTCTTGTATTTTGTGTTTATTGGTATTGTTTCAATTTGGTTTCAATTGGCATCAAGAGTACGTTTTTGTGTTTTTAATAAATTCTTGTGTTTTTTTTCATATAGCATAATTGAGGGGGAGTCTTCTCCTCCCCCATATTTTTGTCTATAGCCTATTTGTTTTGTCATCATCAAAAAGGGGGAGATTGTTGGCCTAAGAGGTTACACTCTCTTGTTTTGTGTTTTGATGATGACAAACCAAATAAGAGCTATTTGGTACTAATGAATTTGTTCAAGATAAGTTTCAGGTTTTGTACCATGTTTGGAGACCATTGGCTTAGCTTTTGCAAGAACTTCTAAGTTTCACATAGCAAGAAAGGCAAATTGCACAATCAAGGAAGAATCATAGAAGAGAAAGCACAAGCAAGGCATTGGATGGCTCAAAGACTTGAAGATGCTCAAAGAGTATTTAATCATTGTATTTTTAGTTTTATAGTTTGTTACAGAATAGTGGATAGGTTTGAAGCTCTATCACACACGTTTTTGCGCACATGTTTATTCCAAAATGTTTTCTTATAATTTATACAAAAACATTTTGTTTACAAGATTTGGCCTACAGATATATATTTGTGTTTTATACAAATCTATGTTCAAAACTATTTTTATCAAAATCAAAATCCCTTTTATTTTCTCTTCAAAATCCTGATTTTTGACCTGAGCCAGTCGACCGAACGGTCGACCGGACCTATGACAGGTTGGCCGGTCGACCGTCCCAGTCGACCGTGGCTCTGGCTGTGCACATATCGTGTGCACGTTGTATCGGTCGACCGACTGTAAGCAACTTTGCTCTCGGTTAGATTGGGTCGACCGGGCGGTCGACCGCTGGCCTGTAACAGTCACATTTTTGAACTTGCGGTCGACCAACCGGTCGACCGACAGAGCCGTTTGAACAGTAACGGGCATTTTTTCTGAGCTGTTTATTTTTGTCTTTTTCTCACTTAAGTGAGTTTAAATGACTTATTTTGGTTTTAATACATTCTGATTAGCCATAAAAATGTTTTATCTTCTAACCCTAGCCCTCTCCTATAAATAGGGGTGTTTGGGGAGAGATTGGTTGACCTAATTATTACAAGAAAAATTCAAAAGTTAAGGCATTCAAAAGAGCTTGGTTTCTTGGTTTTTGGCTGAATATTCTCTCTCATTTTCTGAAGAGTTTTCAAGAATTCTCTGATTTCATTTTCTTTTCTCTTTACACACAAGAGCTTCATCCTACTCATTATTCTCTAAGGACCTTTTGTAAGGGAAGAGACAATTGAAAGAGAGAGTTTGTGGTCTTTTGACTACTCAGAAATTTCTTGTACTTGAGATGTGGAGTTGGGTACTCCATTGTATTGTGATCTTTGTGATAGTGGAAGTATCTAGA